>JANAVB010005599.1:14037462-14294407 GCA_029216955.1 Iris pallida
CTTAACCTTCTGCTGAAAGAACTTTAGTTTCATGCTACAGTTCTGACTTAGGTATATTGGGATTCCCCACAAAAGATTTGCATTATCGGTTTCTTTCCTCAATTTGTTCCTGTATTTTATATTCGCACAAGAGTAGTATTCAAAGGTATATCTTACATTTTGTTTTGATAAAAGGTATACCTTACTTTGTTACTTAACTTACTTTTTATTTGATAACACACCTTTATTTTCTTGATATTGAAGACGGTTTGCAGTGCTCCTTTCATAGTGAACTACAATGGAGCACATTTCGCCAAGATCCTGGTAATATATTCATTTTAAAACAGAATATATGACTGGTTTGCTTCCATGAGTACATTATATACAATAGTTTATGGCATAGTACTTGAGTGATTCATGCCCATCATCAGCATCATATATACATCCAAGCCGTCTCGATTAGGACGGGGTCTTACGGAGCATATAAAGCTCCATGAAGGATTTGACAAAAAAAAATTATGATTGGCTATCTATTTCACGTCAACCCTCTATTTTGGTGCCAAATTTCTAGCTAAAGTACCTATTATGAGCATAAGAGGGTCACACCATAAAACCTAGGCCAGTTGCGGGTAGGTAGACCTACTTTTCGGGTCTGCACTTTATGCTCATAAAACCAAGGAGCACCCTCTATTTCCCCCTAGACTATAAAGAGTTGGAGGAAGAGTCAGTTGATACAATTTTCTCTAAGAAATTGCATTCATCTCTATAACATATGAAGCCAAAGAGTGAATAGGAATGACGATCTCATTTGAGTAATTCACGTCCGATACTGAATATTAATATTTGAATGGATGTTGTTAACAATGCAAGTTTACACCATATTATGTCATGTTAATTCGTACATTACTCGAGTCTACTTACCTGATTGTCTAAATGTCATTCCTTCTCGAGATTATATGCAAGTATATCCGCCTTCTTCTTCTTCTTCTTTTTGTTTCTTTTTTTGGTGGTGGTGTGGTGGGGGGGGGGGGGGGGGGGGGGGTGGGGGGGGGGGGGGGGGGGGGGGGGGGGGGGTTGGGGTGGTGCAATATAAGCTTTGTTGTTGTTGCTCTTGTTGTGTTTTTGTTGGTGGTGTTGTATATATCCTCCTTTTGCTAATGGGAATAGCAGATATGGACTCTTGATAGACCATTTTCTTAATAGCTGCATAAACAAAGCTTGCACTTGATAGTGCATCCGTCTTTTGAGAAGCCCAAGGAGGGAGAAGGGAATGGTATTAGCCCGTATTAATCTCATTAAGGCATATGCCCATGTAAGAATGCATCAATTCCAGATAAAGAAAGGACTAAAAGGACAAGATCACCAAATAGAATATATGTATACATATGCATTTGAATCAAGAAATAAATAGTAGATGACCCCAACTTTTGGGATTAAGGCTTTCGTTTGGAACGTTATTCTCCATAATCATGTTTCCGAACTAGGAGGAAATCTTGATATTTATGAGGAAACCTACGAAAGCTTTATTGAAGCTCTAGAATTTGTCCATATGTACACCAAAACGAAGGTATAACTTTATGGCAATGCTTGGGAAGATTTGTTCGAACTTGTGGGAAATTCAATACTACACAACGTACGTGTGTTTCTTAATACTTATAATCAATCCATTAACTTCAATCTTTTACTTAATACTTATAATCAATCCATTAACTTCAATCTTTACTTATCACTAAAATATAGTTTCGATTCATGTAGTTTGAACGTTTCACACTCATACACAAAGTATAAATTTTGTAATGCCGTACCCAAAGTTGCAATATGTAGAACAATATGAATTTAAGTCAAATTGAAATATAAGTCAATATCGCTCTTTTACAATATCATACATCTATCCAAAATCCTCAAGAACCAAGGTTCACGTTATCAGTATTCAAAGTGGATTGACCCTTCTTCTGACCATCAGTTATAAGATCTAAGTTTTGGCACTTTTGGATCGGAGTTTCGGCGTTTAGATTAGAGTTTGGGAGTTCTGGTTTTGAGATCCTAAAAGTAGTAAGAAATTATTTAAAAACTAGAAAATGGTTGACTAGGCATAATCTTACTCAGTATTTGTTATTCCTTGTTAGTTATGAATGGAACAATATTCAATATTGTTGAAGCGTTTACTGCATTAGACATTGTTGTTCATTTCTACTTGATTCTAGACCAAAATAACCCCCAGAATGGATAGTTTTAGATGGAAGAATATTAAGAATATAAACGTTGTCAATTTGTAGATATATACTTTGATAAGTGGTAATGGTTACAAATTACAATGTGTTTGAAGATTTTTATTGATACAATGTAACATGTTAATTTTCAACACGACTAAATCTTTTGTCGACAAAAACATTGTCGTACTTCTCGCTTTTTCTTTTAAATTTCTTTGTTGGTTTGACAGAAAAAGAGCATTGATTTCAATATCAGCTAGAATCGTAGGCTTCAGTATTGGATAGGAACATGCAAACCCGTCCCAATCCGATGCAGCTTATGTAATCAATTTAAATTTTCGTAAAAATGAAAAATGCATATTAAAGGTTTTTTTTTCCTATATAGATCAGCCAGCCACGTGTCCACGTCATCATTTTGTTATGGGTTTTGACGGATTCAGATAGAAGTATGACATTGTGAAAATTTTGGAACTGCGGTTTGACACCTTTTTTTTGTATGACATGGTAGAAAAGCTCAGACTGTGTCCCCAAACGATAATATGTTTCCCTTTCATATTGAATTAATTAATATCGTTCTGAATTCTCGCTTAGTCTCATTTGAGAATCTATATTCTACACAGTTCCAATTAGGTATTCCCTACAAATGATGCTGTTTTGTTTAGGTTCCCATATGGTTTCCTCTTTGAATCTGCCAAGGTTCTAATTTTATCCCTCAAACTTATATTATATTTCGAAAGACTTTATCTGTGGTGACACTTAACGCAAATAATCTTTTAAACAACACATCAGGAGGCCCTGAAGTTTATGTTGCTTCTAGGAGGTTCAAGAAGCGGTAATGGACTTACCGAAGCCAGTAAAAGACTTGAATGCCCTTACTTCACATCCTAGTTTTCTATGAAAGTGACCTCCCATCCTTCCCCTTTCTGGTCAACTTAACGCACATATTAGATCACATGACTCTTCATGCTTCCTATTAAAAGTTGGACTGCACTATCTGCTTGTTCTCCTTGCTCTTTTCACTTCTGCTTCCAAAAACTGGCAAGAATACCTCCAACGATTTGGCATGAGGGGAGGAGAAGATGGAGAGACCAGTGATATATGTGTTGGTTCTTAGTCCATTTTTAAGAGACTTGTCTATTAGAAAAAAAAAAAAAAAACTATGCCTAGAGAAGTTTTCCAATTAAATCACCTGTCAAGAACCTGAGACAAATAAGCATTTTAGTCTCTTGTTTTGCTGGTGTTTGAGCACATAATTCCTTGCATTTCCGCAATGGACTTCACGGTTTTCTTTTCCTTTGCACAAAATAGGAAGTAGGATAGGTTTAACATTTCTTCATGCTATATTAACAAACTTTTGGCAACTCGTAATTATGATCTGAGTGAGTAGCATATCCTGAGATTTGAAAAACTTTAATTTTGCAAAGTACAAACTTTGCATCTAAATAAAAATTGAACTTTAAGAGCTTATGATCTACTCCATATACCACCTAAACCCAAATAGTTATTATGAATGTACATTTCTAACAAGAGGTTGATTTAAGATTTATGATGTGAGAATAAAAATTGAAACATATTTAAACACATTGAACCTCCGATGCATTTATTAATTGAGAATCTATGTTAAAGATTATGGTCCCAAGTCCCAACATATTTAAACACATCGAACTTCCAATGCATTTTACTGTCACTGGATGTTTGTGTTTTCTTTTTGTTTATTATTTTTTACCCTAATATTAACAACCAGCAACTTGTTGTCCGTCGGGCCCCGAAACCAGGACTTCCCTTCCCTACCAAAGTTCTGAACTATTGACCTGCATCCTGTACTGGGAGTCTGAGATGCCAGAGTTCTGTGCATGATATTGCATTATTCGATATGTTGTAGACTGACATTCTGGAGTACAGCTAAATAAGTCATATCACTGAATTGTTTTTGGTTGGATCCATATCACCAAATTGCTTTTGCTGGGTTTGTCCTTCCACTCCTAGATCAAACCAACTTAACTAAATACCTTTTCTTTAATTACTGGTTTCACATTATTGTTTTATTTTTGTGACTTTGGGGTTGCATGCTGCTTAGTCATAATTCACAAGTATTATTGCTTTGGGAGTTCAGTTGGATACCCAACGTAGTTTTGAACAGATAGGTTCTCATAATAAAAAAGCTTTAAACTGATAGGTTTAGGGTTCAAATCTTCTCTTAGCATAGAAGCTTGGTTCCCGGCTGCCGTTTTGAGGATATAATCTCTAAACTCTGTTATTGGCAAATGCACATTAATTTGTGTAAGAACAGTGTTCAAACTGCAGAAATATTAAAAAAAAAGAGTTCTGAACTCAGACTGGTTATATCTATATTATCGTGCAGGACCTTGGCAAGTTATGCTCAAACAGGCTGATGGTTCCTACGCTTGCGTAGCAGAAAGCTCAACCCGATTCACACTAGGAGAGGTTTCACTCTGCTTTTCTCATCTGAAGCTTATCATGTCCTTCTAAGTCTTACTTTGCAAATTAGGTTGTAACTATGTCAAGTCTTCATGTTTAGACGAAAGAAGAACTTTTGAGGGTTCTTGGGCTACAAGAGGAACAAGGAAGCTCTCTGGAATTTCTGAGAAGAGGGTACAAGGTACGAAACATCCCATTTCCAGATTAGATTTATAGTTTTTTTATTTTTGAGATAATATTAGATGTTACTTTCAACGTACAATTATCACCAGGTGCATAGATATTTAGTGCTATGGCCAAGCGCCTCCAGTCACATCACTAATAAAATCATATGCTACAAAGTAACCTATTCAACAGGGTGTTTTCAATCCAGCTTAATGAAATATTATCATCAATTTGTGAAACCGCAAGATTTAATCCCAAATCGAATATGAGATGAGAGTTCTATTGATTTATAGTTGAGTGTGTGGATCTCATGCGTGCATTAGGCCAAGTGATGTGTACATGCGACCAATGCACGCGTTACATCCCAGCAGATCTATGGGCCAATGGTCTTCGAGTGGGGAGATTGTAAAACCCCAAAATTCAGTCCCATGTCAGATACGGAATATGAGTTATTAGTTATCATGTGTACACCCTCCGTGGGCTGGGCCGGGACACAATAAGAACCCTGATGTTTAGTCCAGATTTAGGAGTTTGATTACTTCTCATGTGTACATCCCTCTGTGAGCTGGGGCGTGACACAATAAGAAGCCGATATTTGTCCAGATTTAGGAGTTTGATTGCTTCTCATGTGTGTGCATCCCTTGTGAGGTGAGGCGTGACACAATACGGACCACGACATTGTCCAGATTTAGTTCAGCGTTAGATATGGGTTAGGAGATTGAATAATTTACAGTTGAGTACTTGGGTCTTGGCCGGGGCATGACACAATCAGTACATTTTGAGTTCTCTTCCTGCAGAAGTTCTTTATTCTAGTATGTAAAAACTCACCAATTTGTACTTTCATCACTTGAGGTTGCTTCCACCACATCAAAACTCTAGAGACGGACGATTGATGGATACATTTTTAAATATTACACACATGCCGCAGACCAAACTACGCAACCCCCCCCCCCCCCCCCCCCCCCCCCCCCCCCCCCCCCCTTCCTCTCCCTCCCAACCCCCCAACCCCACTGAGCATCCTTTCTATGAGGGTTGAATGGAACCAGTTGTATCATGCAGCACCACTGAAATAGCTTGCTTCCAGTTTTTGATAGTATCAATATTTATGGGTATAACTTGCCAATGTAGAATGCTACATGGTGGGAAGAAGATGTTGAGTTGGAGATGTCTTCAGAATGGAGAAGCTGAGCCTTGACAAGAGTTGCTGATCAACAAACCCAACCGGCCCATTGGAACAGGCAGAGCTTTCCCTTTCAAATTACAAGAATCATACGTCTGAGGAATCTCATATACTTGCAATTCAAAATACAAGAACAAGAAAGATGGGAGTCCTGTAAGAGTGCAATGTGTTGGCACTAGAATTTCATTGTCCTTGTTACGTAATATAGCTACCAAATATTAACTGCAGACATTTATAAAAATTAAGCTTCTGTAGCATGCTAGAGCATATAATGGAGTAAAGAAGTATGTTAGAAAATGTCAATTTTGATTAATGTTTTGTACTCGAGACAAAGCTAGATCTGCATCTCATAGTTGCTTCTTTTGTCAGTTAAACTGCATGAGATAACAGCAAGCTGTATACGCTAAGGGGGCGTTTGGTACATGAATTTTTTTTTTTTGGTGCGGCTATCTGCACCCCACCACATGCTAAGCACACCCCAAAAATAAAAAGAAAAATCAAATCTACCCCTCCCCTCCCTTCCCCCGAACTCCTCAGCACACCCCACCCCCCTCCCGACCCCCCTCCTCCTCCTCCTCCTCCACCTGACCCTTCCCCTCCTCCCGCCGACCTTTCTCCTCCTCCTCCCCGCCACCCTCCTCTACCTCCTCCCTCCCCCCTCCCCTCCCCCCGCTCTCCCCTCCGCCTCCTCCTCATGCCGATCCTCCTCCTCCCCCTCCCCTCCCGACCCCCCCCCCCCCCCCCCCCCCCCCCCCCCCTCTCCCCTCCCGCCGATCCTCCTCCACCTCCTCCCGACCCCCTCCCCTACTCCTCCTCCCGCCGATCCTCCTCCTCCGGTCGACCCTCCTCCTCCTCCTCCTCTTCCCAACCCTCCTCCTCCCCCCTCCCGATCCCTCCTCCTCCTCCGGGGTCGGAGGTCGGGGTCGAAGGTCGGAGGAGGGGTCGGGATTGGGGGAGGAGGAGGAGGAGGCTCGGCGGGAGGAGGAGGAAGAAGGGGGTCGGGAGGGGGGGTGGGGTGTGCTGAGCAGTTCGGGGGAAGGGAGGGGAGGGGTAGAATAGGAAAAAAAAATTATTTTTGGGGTGTGCTTAGCATGTGGTGGGGTGCGGATAGCCGCACCCTTTTTTTTATTCGTGTAAAATATTAGGCTAGGAAACATATTTCCATGTTTGTTTAGCTTATAAAAATTTATTTTTGAAAATTATGAATACCCATGTAAAGAATTTATTCACAAAACATGGAACATATCCTTTAAAAAAGTTTTTTTTGTTTCTAATACTCTTTTTAATATATTTTATTTTTCGTTTTTTGTCCTTTTTCATTTTTTTTTAAGATTTTTTTTTTTTGGGGTTTGTTTCAGCTCTTTTTTTTCACTTTTTAAGATTTTTTTTTATACTTTTTTTGTTTTCCATTTTTTATCTTCTTTTATTTTTATGATATTTTGTTTTTTTTCAGTTTTTTATCTTTTGGTTACGGAATAAGAGGTACAATCGCGTTGGGGATGACACATGACTGCCGAAATTTTGATAGTCCTAGTCCAACACACATGATATAGGACTGCCAAATTTTGGTAGTCCTGAGATATACAACTCTTTCAGAACTACCAAAATTTTAACAGCCTTAAGAGAAAATTATATATCTCAGGAATGGCAAAAATTTAAGAGTCCTAAGACAAAAATTTGGCAGTCCTAGTCCAACACAGTCCTGAAACAAAATTTTGACAAGCCTAACAAGAAAAGGATACGTGATTAGACTTTGATCTAAAAAATTACGCCTTATATATCAGGAGTTGATCTCATGCCAAACATGTTACTTTTATTACAATGTCGAGAAGGAGAAGTTGCTGGTCTGCGGATAAAACTTGTATAAAACATCTGTCGATTGTCTTGTTCGGTGAAGCTTGTATAAAGAAGAATATATTCAATGAAGCTTTTAAATTGTTCTGTTTTTATGAAACTTGTATAAAGTACAACTCATTGTGATTCTTAAATTGTTACGCTTTTATGAAACAATAAGCATATTATGGAATAAACGATGTTTGGGAACTAATAGAAAGTGAACAGGGTCGGCCCACGGAATTGGGTTGTCATATCTGGAGCTAGTTTTATTTGTCCCTTGACTTTTATTGTAAGTCGATCCTTGAAGGTCATCCGCGATTCCGATCTCTATTGGGATCACGCTGAGCTTAGGGGTTGCCCTAAGCAAAGGAGGCTTGTCCAAGTCCGAAGTCTTGTCTAACTTATTCCAGAACCGGCCTGAAAGTAAATATTAATCGATGTTAGAGGTCGTATCAGTCAAGCAACACTTTGTAATAATAGAGGAAAAACTAAGTTATTTAGGCTATTTAGACTGTGATTACAATGGGTATAGCGAGGGAAGGAGGAACCAAATAATGTGGCTAGGTAAGAAGTAAGTTTTCTGCTACACGTGCTTGTCTAGTCTACTGAGAAAAATATTTAAGTTCCTAACTAGATAATCTTTTCTTCCGAGGAAACTACATTATCATTATATCTATACCACCAGGAAAAATGATCAGCAGACCGACGGGAGGGCCGCGGTGCCACGTGCTCCCCCCACATTGGTCGGTTCCTGTAGCTGATGCCAGCACCCCATGCTAACGTCAGTCCGCTGAACCCGACAGTCCGCTGAACCCGACCAACCCCCGCCCCCTGTACCACCAGTGGCAAAGGAAGATCAATCATGCGGGAAGTTGTCATGGAGCTCCAAACCAGAGAGGCGCTTTTCATTAGGTGGCAACTTTCATCTCATGCTAGCATTATCTACCTGCTTTGTAACCCAAAAAAAAGTGCATATAGCTCCAAGTATTAAGCCCCATGCTCATTGACAGAGTTTTACAACATCACCTTTTGCACACAAAGGCCAGTAGATTTTTTTTTGAACTCCTTGGGCCGCCAAAATTTTGGCAGTCCTAGAAACATACTTCTCTCTCTAGCTTTAGGACTATCAAAATTTTGACACTCGTATCCAGAACGGTTAGAATTTTGACTGTCATTCGTCGTCCGAAATGTGGTTGTTTGGATTATGAAGCTTCCAAACTCCATTAATGGAGTTCGAACTTTAAATATAGTCCCAAATATCATGGGGAAAAAATATGGATTAAGATTTAAAATTTTGGAAAAGAAGATGGAAGCCAAAAAAAATATATTTTTTCGTACTTCTTGTGATGTTCCCTAAAAAAAAAAAAAATCATAAGGTATGTTGGATATAAAAAATTGAGCATATTTTTGACAATTTTGTGATAAGACCTTTAGCAACAAATGAAGTACACTTAGCATTGGCATGTATTTAATGGTTGGTATCCTCCCTTTAAAACTCATATACCCTTTTAAAAATGACTTTCTCAAGTCTGGGTCACGGTAGGTGCAAACATTGATATGCTTGTGATTCATAACCAGCCTGTGATTTTTGCAACTAGCGGAGCTTGTGATTCATATGACTTAGAGAGTAATCAATCACATGTTTGCACTTCATTTTCCATGTGGGATGTTCCCTCCACATTATTGTAATTTTATGAAACATTTTCCTTCTTCTTTCACAGGATTCCACCCTTTTTTGGGGAAAAGAAAGGGTTATTTAGTAATAAGATCTCACATAATTGGTTGATATTATGGTTTGGTTCTCCAAAATATTCCGACATTAGTGTTCGGATCTTAAAATCACTATTCACCTAGGCAAGTAAATAGTGATTTTAAGATTCAAACACTAACGTCGGACATTTTGGAAACTCACACCCTAATGTTATGTGAGCCCATATTACTAAATATCCCAAAAGAGAACCTACAGACAATGATCCCAAGAAAATTAAAAGAAGATGCGGTGTATAAATAACAGTGAATAAATAGTGTACCATTCTTCCTCAAAGCCAGAGTTTCACTTCAAACCAAGTCTGTTTATACAACCTCCAAGATAACCTTCCAAAGAGGCAGCCAAGTTCTGTACCGGATACTAGGTCACTACAATCCCATACCTAGTATCAACAAATCCGCATCAATTTGATGAGCTTACAAGCCAACGCGGTAGTCCGACCGACCGCTGGGTCATCGCTAACAAAACCATGACTGATGATCATTTGCTATATTTCTTATGACATGCTCTCACTTTTTAACATCAAACCAACCTGGGTATGTAGCGATAACAGTAGCGATAACAACGGAAGAATATGAGCAAATATTAAGGTCAGAAGTAAAATATCTTAAGCAGGTTATTGATAAGCATGAACCAAAAAGGCGCCTCAAGATAGGAGAAGGGCCCAGGATAGTTGCCATTCAGTGAGTAGACAATCAAAAATCAAAGGACTAGACACTTCACAAGACGGAATGTAAAACACACAAGGTTACCATTCAATCAAAAATAACACTATCTGACTAATATTATGCCTATGGTACAGATTCTTAATACATGAGAAAAGTGAAGGTAAGAATCTGGAATTGGAAGATGAAACTATTCTGAACAAGGTAAATTTCACAGTTCAATTTACGTACAAGTTATACCTGAAATTGTATAGTAATTCTCAATCTACTGTAGGCTAGTCTCTAATGGAGTAAATAGTTATTCCAGATGTGACGGGGTCCATCTCATATCATTTTTGGCAACACTATCATTCATGTAGCTAGTTAATGTCAATAGACATGAAGTTCGGCAGAAAAATGATAGAAACCTCATCTATGATGTCTGAAGGACTGCATGGCATGAAAAACAACAATTAGGCAATGCCACTTCAAAATGATTCCACATAGGGCTGCAAATGAAGAGAGCAGCTCGCAAGCTCAGCTAGGCATAAACTCGACTCGGGTCGACTCTAGGCGAGCTTGAACAAAATATTGAGCTCGATTTTCTTAACGAGCTGAGCTTGAACATGGTAAGGTCGGGTAGAGAGCTCAAGAAAAAGCTCAACTAGGTAAGTTTGAAGAGTACTCGACTCAGTTATGACTCGATATGGATTGATTCGGTTACAACTCCGGCCCCCTTATTTTATTTTATTTTCATTTTTTTCATCCTTCATTGAGAAGGGGAGGGGGATGTGAGGTTTCATCGATTTAGAAACATTGTTGCGAGACCTCGCCTATTGAGAGCTATTATTATTAAAATCATATGAATGAGCCCCACTCCGACAACTGAGGGGACTGCTAAAGGAAGGAGCAATGCCCAAAACGTACCGGACCCGTATCCAAAAAAGGAGGGTCCGGATATCCTTCTGGCTAGCGTAAAGAGCATCCGACCCCCTTCGAAGACTATATAAATATTTTGCTGCTATTACCTCCTAAAGTTATAGTAGATATTATCTCTTGTAGCAAGTCCTACCCCCAACGACTGAGGGATGCTGCTAATGTTGATTCCTATCCCAGAATGGCATGTTCTACATAAAGGTGAGGTCCAAGGGGGATCCCTCTTAGAGGGCCTAAATTATATTTTAAAATGAGCTAAAAGTTCCCTTTTTTAAGTTTCGTTGTCTTCCAAATCCATTAATCACTAAAGGCCTAAATCTTATCCATTTTTCTTCTCGATGAGTATAGTTCTCATTAGTGATTTCAATTCTTTGTTTTTTATTTCTCTACCTTGATTTTTGTGTTTCTGTAATAAAACTTCTGGGAAAAAAATACCAAGACTCAAGCTTGAACGGTTTGCAAGCTGCTCGCGAACAGCTCGAGCTCGAGCTCGGCTCGAGAGTAAAAGGAGCCACACTTGAACATCTTCTTACAAGCTCAAGCTCGACAAGGACCAAACCTAAATGAGCCAAGCTTGAACATTCAAAGCTTGACTCTGTCAGCTCAATTGCAGCCCTAATTCCACATTTCCACAACACGTGTCGAAGTTAAATATACACATAGGGTTCCCGAAACTGTAAGTTTAACCACTAATATAACAGAACTGAAAGATAATTGTTTTATTCGAGAAATCAAGCAATAAATTGATAAAATACACAAAGAAGACATCAGAAGGAAACATACCTTCCTGAGAACAAAAAGAAAACATCGTCACTTCAAACAAACTTTACACATGTAGCACTACTATTGACTTCATTGTGCAAGAAGAGGCATCTGCTGCATGCCCCCCATGCTTCCTTGAGATGCGGCTCCATTTCATCTGTGTGTCCGAAACATGACATGCAGTTACAAAGTTCAGCACCTGACCAAATATCCTAAACATCTCAAACCCATAAATCCTTTCCTCGTCCGCTACAAATGCTGCACTAGCATCCATAGGTGCATCTGGGTGTCTTGAAACTTCGGCCCAAGTGTGAGTCATAAGATCCAACTCCCAAACCTTCCTCACAGCTTTCTCCCTTCTATTGACTTGACCATCTCTCTCTGACCAACACACACAGCACATGAACAACTGGCTTTTACAAGAAACAAGCTTCGGACTGAACTCTCTAAGGCGGGGAGGGAGGGGTGTCTGGATTAAAATCCAGAAGCCTCTCTCAAGATCAAAGACTGCAAGTTTGCCGGCTTCCGAATAGACATAGAACTTTCCCTGGCAAACAGCACCAGAGCCAGCAGCCCCAAAGTCTCTAGGCAACCTTGCTATCTCTATCCAGCTATCAGTCTTAGGATCATAGACCTCCCCAGAATCAAGGGGCTCATCCCAAGAACCACGACCTCCAACAACAACTAGAGCAAACTTGGGCTGGTTACTACTCCCTTGCCCAACCAAATTGGTCAGGTCTGACATATAGCCGGTTTCTTCGAAAGCATCCCTAAATTGGCGCCTTAGAGAAAACCTATGAGGGTCCTCGTAAACGTCCGAAACCCCACCGATCCTAGTCTTCAAACGAACCTGGCCGTGGTTCGGATGCTTACATTGGCTGTGAAAGATGCTGCAAATGGGGCTGACTTCGAAAACTCCCAATGCAGCTCCAGACCTGGCCACCTTCATTGGAGAAACTTCACGACAAGAACCAGCTAGTGGGCTAAACACCAACACCTCCTTGAGTGCCTTAAAGGTGCCCCTCTCCGTGGAATCATTAGAGCTGGCTACAGTAGAGCAGCCACCAACAATGTAAACATCCCGATCAATGCTAGCGACAGAGAACAAGAACCTGCCGGTCAAACCACGGATGCTAATTCTATGCCACTGATCACCAGCAACATCCAAAGCATGCATCTCCCCAGCATGAAACGTGTCCCTTATAGAAATGTTGAACAAGAACAACCATGGGCTCTGATGGAACCCTTTGATCCTCAACTGTATAAATTGGGGCGTCGTCGTCAGTTGACTCCATCTCTTGCACACAAGACGAGCAGCCACTAAAGAACTCAGAGGAAGCCGAGCTAGGATTAACTCCAACACATCATCAGGAAGTGAAATTTCGACAGGACAGCTCGATGATGACAGGCTCCGCTCAGCCGCTTTCATCTTTCTCGAATTCTTCTTCGAGAAGCACTCGACGCCCGTCTTCTCCACTCCCCTAAGCGGCAGGCAGTCCTCCGAGAAGCTCAGCCTCCTCTTATCATAAATTTCGATTTCTTCGCAGGAACTGACTCTACTACATCCCCCGCCCTTGGTGTAGATATTGAGGCACTTAGAGGAGGAGGAGCTCCTGTTAGTTCTCTCCTTCCTGCTGCCACTGCTGCCGCCATCTTCAAGGTCGCTCTTTTCCTTCTTGTTTCTCCTGATATTTTCGCTGAGAGCCCTCATGAAGCGTCTGGAAACACTCAGAGCCTCCATTTCCTTTGGGGTGTTCGTCGTGCTCGACGACGACATTCCAGCTCCAAAGCGATCAACTTTGGTAAGTTTTCTCGAGCTCGAGCTTGAGCTTGCCATCTATAGACATTAAATTAAACACACGAAACCCTAACCCTAAATCTAAACAAACATTTTCAAAAAAATCCACCAATTTCGACAGCTCCAATGACTCGATAATCCATCACTTGGCTCCCAAATTCTTCTAGCAACCTACGCATGACGCAAAAATGGAAGCTTTGAGCGATCAATTTGGGAAAGATTTGAACTTTCTTGGCACAAGGAAAGAAACTGAAGAAGAACAAGTTCAAGAGAGCAGTAATCGTACCAGAATCGAACGCGGTTGTTGAGGAAATTTTAGAGCTTTCTCTTCTTCCTCCCCTTGGCGTTTTAAGAAATAAATTGGGGGAAAGGGATCTGGAAATAGTAAAGCTGGTTCCGATATTCTCTGGTTCGGATACGAAGACACCAGAGAAGAAATAGTTAATGCATATGGGTGTGGAACGGGTCCACTGTTCCATTTTGTTAGGCCATGCCAAGGCCCACCCACCTAAAAGCTGTGCGGACTGCCCATCCCAAATCCCAATCAATCAACAAATAAATATTATAATATATATATTACCAAATCGTCTCACTTTTCTCTTTTCTTTCTTTTCTTTTCTTTTCTTTTCTTTTCTTTTCTAAAGTAAAAGGTCCAATATATATTAGATTAAATGATTAATTATACTGATATTTTCTATGTTTTATAAGTATTACAGAAATTATTCATATTTCAAAAATAATTACACTGATCATTCATCTTCTTTATAAATTTTATTAATCATAGGTATGTTATTATAGAAAATAGAAATTATAGAAGAGTCCGTATAATTAATTTTAAAGCATAAACTATATGTATAATAAATATAAAAACATAAAAATAGTTAATACAATTAATTCTAGAATAAATTATCTTTATCCCAATTATAAAAGTTAACCGGCTAGCACCAATCACGTCTAGACGGAAACCTTGGTGTCCCTTTCTCCTCGTTCATATCTTAAAAGTCCACAAAACAATCATAACATATGGTATGATAATAAATTATCCAACTCCAAATCGTTAATGATTGAGTAGATTATGGTAATCTAGGGAAAGGTTAAAATAATGAGTCATAGATGCAAGGAAAAAATGAAAATGGTTAAACAAGAGCCACTTTTGATTGATTGTAGTCAAATTTCATTTGTACTCGTTTAGAGCTCAAATGTAATGAGTGAGTCGTTTAGCTAAGTCATTGGTTTCCATCGAACATCCATTTTGAGAACGCATGAGCAACGAGGATTTTGAAGATGAACGTCTGTGCAAATGCAAATTTTAGAAGTATAATAATTGATGCGATATGCCATAGTGTCTAACTTACAGGGGGCAGTTCACATCCGGAGGCACATGACGCTTCTTACTGCTCAAAATTTTTTTTTGAGATTCAAAATTTTATTAAAAAAAATGTAGAATGGTTGGACTTGTATTAGAATAGTAGGAAATGCTACAGTAAGCTTCGATCTCCAAGATTATATGGTCAAAAATTCAGGTAGAAAAAAAATATTGTAAAATCTAGAATCTAAAAAGTGAGGCCGGAAATAGAGCTTATTATTCTACAAAATGAGTTTCTACAATTTAAAATCTAGAAATTGGGAGGCCCAAGTTTTGGGTCATATGGATGGGATGGACTTGAAAATATAGAAATTGGCACCAGAAATAATATTCAATTAGGCCTCGTTTGGTTCGCGGAATGGAAGGGAAAGGAAATTAATTCCTCGTTATTTCTTTTCCTTTGGGAAACTTTAATTCCCATCGATTTTTCTGCTTGGATGGATGGAATCACTTTTTCCCTTAATTTTTCTTCCATTGGGAATCACTTTCCTTTCCTCCTCAATTCCTTGGACACCCAAACATAGGAAAGTAATCACTTTCCTTTCCCAACCCGGAGATTTCGCGAACCAAACGAGGCCTTAAATGAGCTTCAAATTTTTGAATCTAAAAATTGGGACCGGAGATGAGTCTTACTAATGATGCTCTTAGAACATCATTAGTAGATGTGTTCAAAATTTTATCCTCAGACCCAACATTTTGAAAAAAAAGTAAATGTATAATGGGTTGGACTTGTACGAGAATAGTAGAAAATGCTAAAATAAGTTTTGGTCCCAAAGATTGCGTGGTCAAAAATTAAAGTTAAAAAAATAATGTAAATCTAGAATTTGGCTCCAAATTAGGACTTACTATTCTACAAAATGATTTCCTATATTCTGAATCTAGAAATTCTCAGGCCCAACCTATAGCTCCTGTGGATGGGTTGGACCTGAAAATATAGAAATTGAAATCTATGATGGATCTTACTATTCTACAAAAATAAGCTCTTACATTCTAAATCTAGAATCTAGAAACAAAATTGTTATTTGGCTCCCAAAGTATTTGGGTGATGTCATCCTCTGTTATGTGACATAGGACATGGTTGCTGACATGACAGCCGACATGACAAAATTTAACATTAAAATTAATATTACATTAACATGATAATTAACATTAAAATTAACTTTAACATTAAAATTGAAATTAAAATTAACATTAGAATTAATATTAACACACATTAATATTAACATTAACATTAACATTAACATTAACATTAAAATTTTGGATAATTAATTTTTGGGTTAAAATTTGTCATGTCAGTTGTTATGTTAGCTGTTATGTCAGATGTCACATAATGAAAGATAATATCATCCAAATATTTTGGAAATCAAATAATATAATTTTGATTAAAAAAATGGGTTGGACCTTACTAATAATGCTCTTATAACAAAAACACTTGATGCTACTGTGGTAATTTTTCTACCTAAATTTCCACATATTTATAGATATCCTATATGTTAATGGGATACCTATATGTATTATTAACCATTCTCACTTCCTTTGGTTTATTTTCTCACTCGGTTACATCTAGTCTGGTCATTACGTCTTCAATGCTGTGCAGGAGTCGAAGAAGTCCTGAAGGGCACAACCAGACGTTACACCACAAAATTTGGTGTTGTATGCCTTGTTAGTAATCACCCGAATAAAACTCGTATTATACGTAAATTTTTTCGTATCTTTCATAAACATATAATATTTGCATACTTTTACAGATCCAAATCAGTATATAAATTTTAAGTATGCAAAGTTTAAAGCGTATTCTGTATAAATTATCAATTATGCTATTTGGCTCCCAAAAATTTTGGATGATGCCATTGTCACGTCCCGATTCTGGAGGATCGAAATCTAGCCATTTGATGTGATGTCGTACAAGTCTAGATTGCACTTGTACAAGGCAAAACCATTACAGTTCATGGTATTTCTCAGAATACAACGACAAGCAGCAAAACCGAACAGATAAATTAATGTCACACAGATATGAAGAAATGTATCTCTTTATTGATAATTGTAATGGATTACAAGACTTGCAGCGGAATACAGAGTTTACAACTGATTACAAGACTCTTGAATAGCCAACTGAATGTATACACTTACCCTTTAGGCTACAACTGAATATACCGACTTCTTTACAATGAACTTGCCAATTTGGCTACAATCTCACTGGTACAACTGAGTTACATTGTTTAATACATTATGTCCCGCATAGCATAAGACATCGTCTTGAAAGAAGAGATTCTGCATACTCATCCGAATCATCGATGCCAAGCACTGATCAAACGATTTCCCCCATACGCAAACACCTGTAATATTGCCCACAACATGGGTCAGTACATCATCAATATACTGGCGAGCGGTGCTGGCCCAACTCACCTAAGAAAACAACACCAAGTAATCATGTTATAGAACATTACTAACAATGGTCTTTCTCGTTGCCTTAGGGTCAATTTTTATATTTATAGTCGACAAGAAGTCAAGCATGTAAATCTCATAGCCAACATAATAATAAGCATACAGTTATCACCCTTTGGTGATTCTTACCCACGGTCGTGTAGCCATCCATGTACATTTATAATACTGTTGGGATTTGGCCTTTCATTGTGAATTTTAGTCCCACATCAGCTAGGCCAAAGAAGTTGTATCTCTATATATTAGCTATGCTAGTTTAGAGATGCACATGTGGTGTGGAGGTACACATGGATGTGCCATGTGGGGTTAATTTTTTAATGGAAAAAAGGCTAAATCAACAATTGGAAGCATTCATACTTTTTGTTCTTGGAAAATTTATTTCCATGGGAGCTAAACCCCGTAGGGGCTTAGCGACTCGGACTCAGACTCGGAAACGGGCTCATGAGGCGTAATGTGGCGTTTTGTTGGCGCACTTTGCACTTAGCACGTCAGCATCCTCGCTAGGCGCATAGTACGCTTTAGTTGCGCGAGCCACTTGCGCGGCCAAGTTGCGTGCCACGTTGTGCGGCACAGGTTGCGCGGCCTAGGTTGCGCGACCAGGGTGCGCGCCAGGTTGCGCCAGGTTGCGCGTAGGCTCCGCACAGGTTGCGCACAGGTTGCGCCAGTTTGCGTGCAGGTTGCGCACAGATTGCGCCAGGTTGTGCAAGTGGCGCAATGTGCGCGTTGTGCGTTTGGCGCAAGGTGTGCAAGGCACGCAAGGCGTGTGGCGCAGTGTGGCGCAAGTGGCTCTGTGTGCAAGGTGCAAGGCGCGCGGGTTGCTAGAGTGGCGCAACTTGGTTCAGATTGTGCCTATGCATGATCTGAGCGGTTACTGCACGTTCGGAGTGGTTATTACCACATCCCGAATGTTGTGCTAACCGGACAGTTGCTACTTGAGCCTATATAAGGTCTCCTCTCTCTCACAGGCAGATATATAATACAGAACATATTCAGAGAGTGACAAAAGTTTATAAGTGTTTCTTAACACAAGTAAACAGAGCCTGTTAGAGAGAAGAGAAGATTTGCACCAGCGTTGCTTTTGCACGGGAGTTCGTGTACGATCCGAGGAGTCAGAAGAGCAGAAGTGTTCCAAAGTTCTCCGACGAACTTGCTGGTTCCTGGAAGCTATTCGTGTGGGGACGAATATAGCTTTGAGCAACGGTGATCATTCACCCCAATAGGCCATCTTCCATCTTTTGCCTGTATCTTCTTCGCTGCTGTGATTACAAAATCTTCTTAGATTCTCGTAATATAATAACAAGATCTTCTTAGATCTTCGTTATACTTGCACAACCTTCCTAGAAGTGTTACGTTGGAACATTGTTCTTACAATTGTTTTATACTTCCCAGTTTTCCATCAAAAAATTGTGCCCCGGCACTAACAATCTCAAAACTATATTGCTACGATGGAAAACTTTAATGCTTCACTCCTTAGTACTGACTTCTGTAAGTTAGAAAAGTTTGATGGAGAGCATTATTAAGTCTGGAAGAGGAAGGTTTATCTCACTCTTCAACTCAGAGATGTTGATCACGTGCTTATTGAAGAGGAACCTACTGTTCCAGATGTTGGGTCTGCTGCCGCAATCACTGCGGCTACTAAACTTCAGGCCAAGTGGAGAAAGAAAAATAGCATTTACAGGTTGCTTATCCTGAATGCTATGGAGGATTCTTGTAACGCCCCAGAACCAGAATACTGGAGAGCGGGGGCATACATAGCCAGCTACGTATAATGAAATGGAATCTACCTCACTATACGGTCACGACTGTCTAGATATATGAGGGTTTAACTACAATCCATCAGTCTCTTATGGTCAATAACATGCCTAAATGTCTCAATCTCAAGCAAGCAAGTAAAGTTACAAGATGTAAGATCACCAAATACACAATAGTAAGGCGTCCCAAACATTACATATTCAGCTGATCATGAAGCTAGTTGTTACAAAATGTGAGGACTAGCAAGAGTTTAGTCATACATGATCAACCCTAGGATCTGTCAATCACGTCACAGCCCATAGGCAGACAGTAATAAGGTATGTAATACGAGCTAACAGATGCTCGCCGGCTAAACTCCTCAAAATAAGAATTTTACAATAGAGTGGGAGAGCCAAAAATAAACCCACTCATTGCCTTGGTTACGCCTGGTGGTCACCATCGGACTGGGAAGTCGGTAGATACTCTGGAGCTGCTCCAAAATCTGCCCATACAAAACTAGCTGGGTCAGATCCTAGAAAAAGCAAGTGCCACAAAGGAGGCTTCACTTAAGAACTAAAACCAGCATATCAGAAATAAATCTTAAAAGTAGTTTACAAAAGAGCTTGATAATAAAAGAATAACAACAGTCATAATGGAGTACGAGGGAATCATTCAAGTAACCAGGTCACAACCCTTAAACCAAACAAGGACCGGGGTTGTAACCCTTCACCTGAATAAAACTCCGTCTCCAAATCTTGTTGGTAAGGTAAAACATAACAAGCATGACGTGGGGTTCAATAAGACAATAAACGAAGAGAGGACTCAGAACTGCTCCGGGAGCCAGGTTACATCCCTTAAACCAAACAAGGACCGGCGTTGTAACCCTTCACCTGAACAGAACTTAGCCTCTGATCTTTATTGCTAAGAGTGACAATCATGCGATCAAGCCTGCAATAATCGAGCACTGAAGCTACACCATACAATCGCTCCCGGCCAATCAGTGACTACAGCTTTCTACATTAGCTAAGTAGGGTTATCACAAGCCTTAGTTACTAGCAACATGTAGTGAGATGTTCCTCCAGCCACAAGCCCTGCAGCTAATCCAGGTTATCCAGACGACTTGGATTCATTAAGTAGTGCCTCGTTCTTTTTCATATATCAGTGAATCTAGACTTGTGCCCTACTCGTCGGCAGGCTGCAAGTCCCACATTGGTGGCCAGGATAACGGGATCGCCTGTAACTGGAGAAATCTCTCATGACTACTGAATTATTCTAGTTATTAGCCTTAGCCATTTACAGTAGGTAGCCCTGACCGTGGTACTCAGAGATCCCTGTCCTAGACATGATGCAAACATTACCGGTTCAATTATACAAACACAATCATCCACGGTGTCCAGGCCATTCAATCTTGTCATGACATGCTAGCCGTCGCAACAGCCTTCGGAATATATATACATATATCATGTCATGTTCACTGTCAGGAGTGCGCCACGTCGGGCCACCATCATGTGATTAACGTTTTATATTTATCAATACATTCATTTGGAGTGCACCCCAACGGGTCACTATCAATCATTATACTAACAATTCGTGTTTAGGAAAATAATTTAGAATCATACATTATTAATCATAATAATATAATTATAAAGACAAATAAGACAAAAGATAGTGGGACCCGCAATTAATACAAGTATGCCATGCGGCCAGAAATTAAATATTGCATGCGGCCTAGAGTAATACATAGGCCATGCAGCCAGGAATGTTTCATGCGGCCATGAATTATTTCATGCGGCCAGCATATGAAATATTCATGCGGCCATGAATATGAAATATTCATGCGGCCATGAATTGGTCCATGCGACAACATACAAAATATTCATGCGGCTATGCAATAATTGCCATATGCGGCCAAAGCAATATCTGATGGTCATGCGACCAATAATGAATAGTAGTCATGCGGCCAACTAAGAATTAGCCATATGCGGCCAACAATGAATAATTGCCATGCGGCCAACTAATGCCTGTAAATGCAATTTTATGTAAAGAAATGCATGCAGAATAAAGCTAATGCATGCAAATCCAGTTGTATACAAAGGAATGCATACAGAATAAAGCTAATACATGCAAATGCAATTGCATGCAAGCTTATAAATATGCATGCGGCTAGAAATTAAACCATGCAATACGGCCAAAGCTACTGGCCATATGCGGCCATCAATAACTATGGCCATATGCGGCCAAGCAATGAGTGCATATGCGACCGGCTAATGGATTGAGCCTATACGGCCAACTCAATTAAATATTCAATTAAATGGCCATACGGCTCAGAGCTAAGAAATGCTCATGCGGCCAATTCAATTAAATATTCAATTAAATGGCCATGCAGCTCAGAGCTAAGAAATGCTCATGCGACCAAAAGTACAATTAATGGCTCCCACAGAGAACATGTCCATGGAAAATACCACGGCCTCCATGCTCCACCAAACAACAATAGGAACCCAAATCCAGACTTCCATAGGTCAAATTTGGGTAAAATAGAATTCTCTACAACATGGACCCATCAAATAGCAAAAATATACAGGTTTGATAGATCAAAACTCATAAAAATCGAAAATACCACAACGCTAGATCTACAAGAAATTAACCACGAAAATAAAAAAATGCTTTGTACTAAAGTGGGTTAGAAACACATGAGGAAGACAGTGGAACAAAAAAATAGAATTCCTCCATGAAGCAAGATGCACTTGCCTACACATTCCTTTCTCAGATTGGTGGAGAAGTAATGGTAGGGAAGAAGAAGAGTTAATGAGGAGAGAGAAATATTTGGTGGGATACAAATAAGGGTGGTGGTGGTAGGTGGGTTCACAACAAAATCGAACCAAGCCCAAACAATCCGAGCCGAACCAAGATAAACCAATCAATAAAATGCCAAAACAAATCAAGCAGGGAGATATACAATACGAGTCTAAATACGTACACGTATACCAAAATACGTAATACGAACAATGGTCATTACAACTCTATCCACCTTAAAAGAATTTCGTCCTCGGAATTTAATCAAGAGGCTAGAGATGCAAGGACAAGCTATACTAATCACAGACAAGCTATACTAGTCAAGTAATTAAGCAATTATTCATACAAGCGAGGAATTGAAGGCATGAGACATAAGAAAGATATTATACCTCACGAGTCAAACAGGTCGGGATATCGCGATCGGATATCATCCTCACGCTCCCACATTGACTCACCCAAGGAGTGATGACCCCAAGCAACACGGACTAACTTGATAGTCTTGTTCTTGAGTATCTTCTCTCTTTGGTCCAATATGGATACGGGCCTCTCCTCATACGAAAGGTTGGTACCAATAACCAATTCCGAATGATCCAGGATATGACTCGGGTCCGGGATATACCGTCGTAGTTGGGATACATGGAACACGTCATGCACCTCACTCAGAGACGACGGAAGAGCGAGACAATAGGACACATCTCCTACTCGCTCCAGAATATCGAACGACCCTATATACCTAGGACTAAGCTTTCCCCGTACGCCGAAACGAATGACGCCACGGTTAGGCGAGATCCTTAGGAATACATGGTCGCCGACAGAAAATTCAAGGGGACGCCGATGAGAATCGTCCCAATGGCGCTGACGATCTTGTGTAACGCGAAGATGATCTCTGACTCTCCTAACCACCTCAACTGTCTGAGTGATCATCTCTGGACCAAGCATCTGCCTCTCTCCAACATCGTCCTATGCTAGTAGGGATCTGTACTTCCTTCCATACAGGGCCTCGAACGGTGCCATCTAGATGCTAACTTGGAAACTGTTGTTGTACGAGAACTCCACCAGGTGCAGGTGATCTTTCCATGAACCACCGAAGCCGAGTGTACAAGATCTCAACATATCCTCAAGAGTCTGGATCGTGCGTTCCGACTGACCGTCTGTCTGCAGGTGATAAGCTGAGCTGAACTGGAGGTGAATTCCCAAACTCTCTTGCAGACTACGCCAAAAGTACGACGTGAATCTCGAATCTCTGTCTGAGGTAATACTGACTGGTACTCCGTGAAGTCTGACTATCTGCCTGAGGTACATTTCTGCTAGCTGAGCCATCGACTGACCAACTCTGAATGGAAGAAAGTGAGCCACCTTCGTGAGTCTGTCAACTATAACCCAAATAGCATCTCTACTGGTCGGGGATCGAGGTAATCCAGTCACGAAATCCATGGTTATATGCTCCCACTTCCATTCTAGAATCGGCAAGGGCTGAAGAAGTTAAGCTGGTCTCTGATGTTCAGCCTTGACTTGTTGGCAAACCAAACACCGAGAGACAAACCGAGCTATCTCCCTCTTCATGCCATTCCACCAAAAGTGTTGACGGATATCATGGTATATCTTCGAGCTACCGGGATGAATCGAATACTGAGAACTGTGAGCTCCCGCCATGACCTCCTGTCTGATATCTCTACTGGGTACACAAAGACGCTCACCATGTCGAAGTGTACCGTCTTCATGAATGCATAATTCTGGTCGTCGTCCTGTTTCACATTCTGCTCTAAGCCGCTGAAGCTTAGAATCAGAGGACTGAGCTATCTTGATCCTCTCAACTATACTGGACTGAACTTGCATGCAGGCCATCAATGCCACACTGGTAGGATGGACAACTTCTATACCCATATTCTGAAGATCTGCTAACAACTCTGGTTGCGCTATCAGAAAATAAACTCCGACTCTCCTGCTCAATGTATCTGCAACAACGTTGGCCTTCCCAGGATGATAGTGCAGGTTGACATCATAATCCACAAGCAGCTCTAGCCATCTTCTCTGACGCATGTTAAGATCCTTCTGAGTGAACACATACTTCAGGCTCTTGTGGTCGGTGAAAATCTTCACCCTATCTCCATACAAGTAGTGTCTCCAAAGCTTGAGTGCAAACACTACTGCTGCCAGTTCCAAGTCGTAGATCGGGTAATTCCTCTCATGGTCACGAAGTTGTCCTGACGCATAAGCTATTACCTTTCCATGCTGCATCAAAACACATACTAAACCTCTGCCTGAAGCATCACAGTACACTGAAAATCCTTCGACTCCATCTGGAAGTGTGAGAATGGGTGCCGTCATCAAGCCTCGCTTCAGCTTCTCAAAAGAATCCGGACATTCTGCTGTCCAAGCAAACTGCACCTCCTTATGGGTCAATTGTGTCAATGGCGCTGAAATCTGAACAAAGTCCGAAACAAATCCCCGATAGTAGCCGGCCAATCCAAAAAAAATTTTGAGTGAAGCTTTGCTATAAGCTGATTCATGCTTAGCTCAACTCAAGAGTCCTGACAATATACCAGTGTCATGTCCACAATGTCATAGTATGATGGAAGCAATTTCTAATATTACCTTCACACAAGAAGATATGCTGCTGAAGCATAACAAGCATGACAGGCCTCTGTGCTACACCGGGTATATTAAATCTACTGAAATTGACAGAATTTACATCGATCTTGGGTCTTCAATTAGCATAATTCTTCAAAGTATGCTACGACCTTTGAGGATCCCTACTAGTGATTTGACTTACACTAGCACCACAATAGTTGGTTTCAACTCTGGAAAGAGTAAACTACTGGAAAGATTCGTCTGAAGATTCAAATTGGTGATCTTCGAACTATGGCGACCTTTTATGTTATCAACTCAGATGTATCTTACAACATCCTCCTTAGAAGACCGTGGATAAATGAGCATAACATTGTGCCTTCAACTCTCCACCAATGCTTCAAGTACGTGAATTCTCAAGGGGTCGTGAAGACCGAATTTGTAGATATCAATCCCTTTAAGGGTGTTGAAGCTTATTTCTCTGATTCAATACTCTATAAGCAGGAGCATGTGAAGGAGATATCGGATATGGCCGAAGATCGATCACCTGCCGAAGATCAATCTGTCAATGAAGATCCTCCGGAAGAGCAACCTTTGAAGATTAAAGTCAAAGGCCGAATCCAACCCCAACCTGTCAATGACCAACCTTTGGTGATCAAGGTTAAAGGAAGAACTCGGGCTTCATCTGAGGAATCAGTGAGTATTAGCCAAGAGCCAAGTTCAACCTCTTATGATCAAGGTCAAGGGACGTACTTCTCGTACGAATGATCCAGAACCACCACTGATCATCAACCTTGGCAAGTCTACGCAGAAGACGGACGACGATCCGTTAATGATCAATCCGAAGTGTAGTAGTCAAATTGTAAATAATGTAAATATTAATCATTCTGTACTTTCTAATATCAATGAAGATTTTCTTTTGAAGTATATGACTGTCAAATTTATTGAAAGAATGACTTTATCTTCTGATGATCAAAGCCATCAACATAAAAATGACATAAATACAGAGGAAATCTTATACATTGACCATAAGAAAAATTTATTTTCTCCTCATGTCGATGTTGGACCTTATGCTCAAAGGTTCCTAACTGTAAACTTCTGCAACTGTGCTGGGCACTGGCCATGTTTCGATAGCCACGATTTTTTGGGGATCCACTTCTACTCCCCCTCTGGTGATGATATGACACAAGTATGAAATGCGGTCGAGCCAGAACTCGTATTTACTGAACTTGGCATACAACTGGTGCTCTCGGAGAATCTAGAAGACAACTCTGAGATGCTGCTCATGCTCCGCCTCACTCTTACTGTAGACCAGGATATCATATATGAACACGATCACGAACTGATCCAAATAAGGCATGAAGATATGATTCATGAGGTCCATGAATACAGCCGACATATTGGTCGCTCCAAAGGGCATAACAAGGAACTCCCAATGCCCATATCAAGATCTGAAAGCTGTCTTCAGGATGTCCTGCTCTCTGACTCTGATCTGGTGGTATCCTGACCGTAAATTAATCTTCGAGAATACTGCCGCTCCTCTGAGTTGATCAAACAAATCATCTATCCTTGGAAGAGGATATCTGTTCTTGATTGTTACTGAGTTCAAGGTACGATAGTCAACACATAATCTGGATGTACCATCCTTCTTTTTTACAAGAAGCATCGGGGCTCCCCAAGGCGATCTACTAGCACGAATGAATCCCTTGGTTCTGAGTTCTTCAATCATCTTGTACAATATCTCCAATTCTGACGGCGCCATCCTGTAGACTCCCTCTGACGCTGGTGCTGCCCCGGAAATCAGGTCGATAGTAAACTCGATCTCTCGCTCTGACGGTATTCCTCGAAGCTCTTTCGGAAAAACATCTAGAAATTCCTCGACTATCCAGGGTAACTGTACTTCTGCTACGGCCATCCGCAATACTGGAGGAGAAGGTTCAACTTCGTCTCGAGAAAAGAAAAACTCTGGCTCGCCTGGAATACTAAAAACAACTATGCCAATATGGCAGTCTATCCTAGCATACTGGTCCCTCAACCAATCCATCCCTAAGACCACATCATAATCGGCCATCGGGAATTCTATCAATCTAGCAGGAAACTCTCTACCGCTAACCACGATTCGACACGAGGAAAACACTCTATCTACCCCCACAAGACCATTACCAGTAAGTATATTGAGCCTTACTGATAATGACTCGGGCTCCAGTCCTACTCGTGTCGCAAATCGTGCAGACATAAATGAATGCGATACACCAGAGTCAAATAACAATGAAGCCGAAAAGGTGTTGACGAGAATAGTACCTACCACTACCTCACCTGGCGCCACTCCTTCTTCTTCCATGGTCAAAGCCAACACTTGACCATGTCCTCTGGGTGTCGGCCCTCTATGCTGGAATCCTCTCTGCCTATTCTGGACTTGCGCCTGGGCATACTGCTGAGACCTTTGCTGCTGAAAAGCCTGGGTCTGCGTCGGTAACGGCCTCGGGGAAGGAAACTGCTGCTGGACTGGTACTGGGGCTGGTCCCCTAACTGATGAACTGTTCATGGCTGGTGATGAGTCAGTCTTGAACGGGCAGGACACTACCTTGTGGTCCGACGCTCCACAAAGCAAACACAATCCTCGAGCCTTGCGATATTCTGAAACAACATGTCCAGGCTTTCCACAATAAGAGCAGCCCATGGGGGAAGACTGCTTCTGCTTCTGCTGCTGAGGATACCTCGGGGTTGAATGTGGAACCGACGTAACTGAAGCTGTCCTTCTCGGAGCTCCAATGGTCAAAGCCCTAGCTGCCGGGGCTGGGGTTGACGACTGATTCATCTGGCCGTGAGATCGCTTTCGACCTCCGGTCCTGTCCACAATCCTCTGGGAGGTATACTCATGCCTCCTAACTGCCCTCAATACCGCATCAAAAGTCTGATGCTCAAACTGCTCCACTGCCAGCAAAATCTCTAGGTGGAGTCCCTGCAGAAACCGTTGGGCTCTATCGAACTCGGTCGCCACCAAGGTAGGAGCAAACCAGCTAAGCCTGGAAAACTCGGTCGTATACCCATCGACCGTCCTGCCCATCTGCTTCAAATTGGTGAACATGGTCTGTAGATCGTACCGAGCTACATCATCGAAGTACTTGGTCCGGAACCTCTCACGAAATACTGTCCAGGCAATAGGCGCCACTAGTCCAATGGCCTGCGCCGCCCACCAGCTGCGGGCTAGATCCAATAACTGCAGGCGCACTACGGCCACCTTCTCATCTTCTGGGATCTTTGCAGCCTCCAATATTACCTCTGTGTCCTGAAGCCACGCATCAGCAGTGATAGCATCTTCGCTGCCATCGAAGAATGGAGGGTTCAGGCGCTTGAAACTGTTCGCTACACTGTTTCCATGATGTCCACCTCTGCCCAGAGCATCTGCCACTGCCTGATGCAAGGCATCTCCTTGACGATCCTGTGATGCAAGCAACTCCCTGATAAATCCAACCAAGGCTCCATCATCCTGCCTTGCAGGCTGGGCTGGCTGTACCGAGGGTTCTGGATCACCAGAAGGCATGAACCGGGAGGCTGCTCCTGAGTGCTGGGCCTGATCTTCTTGTTGCTACTGGTCCACGGAAGGTGCTTCGCCTTGCTGATCGGTAGGACCAGGAACAATGCCGCTGAAGAAGACGACATTGGGAATAATAAGGAAGGATCAAGACAGATCAACGATACAAGCATGTGATCAGGTCGAGAATCTCAGGGATTAGAAGATACGGGCAGAGATCAAGGGCGAGTGCTGATTGAGACATCTATTCGGTAAACCCTCACATATCTTGATTTACAAGACCTGTATGGGCCACCACTTAAACCATGTGACGCCCCAGAACCAGAATACTGGAGAGCGGGGGCATACATAGCCAGCTACGTATAATGAAACGGAATCCACCTCACTTTACGGTCACGGCTGTCTAGATATATGAGGGTTTAACTACAATCCATCAGTCTCTTATGGTCAATAACAAGCCTAAATGTCTCAATCTCAAGCAAGCAAGTAAAGTTACAAGATGTAAGATTACCAAATATACAATAGTAAGGCGTTCCAAACATTACATATTCAGCTGATCATGAAGCTAGTCGTTACAAAATGTGAGGACTAGCAAGAGTTTAGTCATACATGATCAACCCTAGGATCTGTCAATCACGTTACAGCCCGTAGGTAGACAGTAATAAGGTATGCAATACGAACTAACAGATGCTCGCCGGCTAAACGCCTCAAAATGAGAATTTTACAATAGAGTGGGAGAGCCAAAAATAAACCCACTCGTTGCCCTGGTTACGCCTGGTGGTCACCATCGGGCTGGGAAGTCGGTAGATCCTCTGGAGCTGCTCCAAAATCTGGCCATACAAAACCAGCTGGGTCAGATCCCAGAAAGAGCAAGTGCCACAAAGGAGGCTTCACTTAAGAACTAAAACCAGCACATCAGAAATAAATATTAAAAGCAGTTTACAAAAGAGCTTGATAATAAAAGAATAACAACAGTCATAATGGAGTACGAGGGAACCATTCAAGTAGCCAGGTCACAACCCTTAAACCAAACAAGGACCGGGGTTGTAACCCTTCACCTGAATAGAACTCCGTCTCCAAATCTTGTTGGTAAGGTAAAACATAACAAGCATGACGTGGGGTGCAATAAGACAATAAACGAAGAGAGGACTCAGAACTGCTCCGGGAGCCAGGTTACAACCCTTAAACCAAACAAGGACCGGGGTTGTAACCCTTCACCTGAACAGAACTTAGCCTCTGATCTTTATTGCTAAGAGTGATGTCACGCCCCAGAACCAGAATACTGGAGAGCGGGAGAATGACTCAGCCAGCTACGTATTACGGGTAGATGAATACCGTATAATACGATCAATGATGTCTAAAAGACGAGGGGATGCATACTACATAAAAGTCTCACTATGGTCACTTCACATCTATTGTCTCAATCATTCAAACAAGAAACAGAAATGGAGAACATGTCAGATAAAGCAGTAAGGCTTTCCAAACGCTCAGTCAAAAATGTTTTTGATACCTGGCTTTACAAAATATAGCCAGATTATGTAGCAAAGTATACACAATTGTTTATCAACTGCAGTCTGACTTTAGTTACAATTATGCAAAAGTAATTACAAGACAATCCGACTAACATGTCGGTACCAAACGGCAAGTATAAAGTAATTAACAAAACGAGCAGGGAGGTAAGGAACCCATTCGAGTCCTCCTACGATCATTCCTCTAGTATTGACCATCTTGGAGGTAGAAGTAAGCTGAGTCCTCGGGGACCGGCTCTAAATCTGGCCACGCAAAACCAGAGAGGTTAAACCTCTAATAGCAAGTACCGTAAGGGATCACGATATGAGAAATAAAAACCAGTAGTAAGAGAATATGATATATAGATCTCTGCTGCTACTGGGATTCACATTACATCACGACACTTCGAACCAACTTCCCAACCAAACAAGGACAGAAGTTGGCCCGTCATGCCCTGACATTCTGATCGTCTCAGTTAGTCAACAGAGTAGGTACAGTACACAAACAAGTCAACTTAAACGGCCATACAACTACTACGGCTTGCTATGGTGAGTTCCAAGTTATCCTAGAATTATGCAATAAGGATTCCTCAGTTCTTACTATGCACAAGCAAGACTAGTCTACCCAGTCAATCAATTGCGCCAATCATGAATTGGACGAGTCCCAGCGGGACGCCCGTCATCAATATACAATAAATAATATAAGCAGATACCGCTCCCTGCCCGTGTGGCAGATTTGCAGTATCTGTGGGGACCAGCCGGCCTGTCGGGCACTAATAGTCCCAAAGAGGGCTGCCATGTAAGAACTCGATAATCCATTCTCTCCATGCAATCATTATTTTATTTAACTTAATAGCCTCTATGTTAAGTGAAATTCTATGCCGTGGATCATGGTCATTCAGAATGAGTACTTCCGTACAAGTACGATATGCCCAACTCCACAACGATACCCGTACGGTTATGTTGTAGGTCTTACGTAGCGTAATGCAACAATCAAAACTAACCACGGAATAATCATGCCTTGACCATAAAGTACACATGCTGCTTTTGCAAAGTAAATAAATTGAAGCTTGCACGTGCCTGTATGCCAATATTCGAGATCGGCCAATCGATTGCAATAGTTCATAATTAATATGAACGTGTCTCATTCATTCAATTTAATAAGACGACTAGCCAGTCTCTTAGTTCCAACTAGGAACGCATGATAAATAATTAATCAAGATAACAATCAATGTCAATCCGGGACAGGAAACAACAAAAAGGTAATATGGGCAGCAATAGGTGGATGCCTATCTATGCGGCTGGGCAAGTCAGGCTCCATCTATGTGCCCTGGGAAATCGAGTCTCATGCGGCTGGAAATGGAAAGTCTCATGCGGCCAGGATTGCTCATGCGGCCAGGAATGCTCATGCCGCCAGGATTGCTCATGCGGCCAGGAATGCTCATGCGACCAGGATTGCTCATGCGGCCAGAAATGCTCATGTGGCCAGGAATGCTCATGCGGCCGGGAATGCTCATGCGGCCAGGATTGCTCCTGCGGCCAGGATTGCTTTCTTCTCCGAATTTCCTGAGAACAGAACCATGGGAGCCATTACTTCCAAGCTCTCTAAATCCTTCATTCCAAACCCAAATCTGGACTTCCATAGGTCAAAATGGGGTAGAACGAAATTCTCTACAACATGGAAATATTAAAACTTGAAAAACAATAAAGTTACTAGATCAAAACCTAAGAAATCCGAAAATATATTAAACTTAGATCTACATGAAATGAGCCATGGAAATTGAAAATGCTAAGTACTAAAGTATCTAAGAATCTTGAGAGGAAGATAATGGAACAACAAAAATGGCGATCCATCAAGAAGCAAGTTGACACTTGCCTATGCTGCTGGGTAGGTGGGAGAGAGTTTATGAGGAAGAAGAAAAGTAATGGTGAAGTAATGAAGAGAGATAAAGGAAATGGGGCTTTAAATGAAGGAGTGGTGGTAGGTGGGGAGTTGGGTTCATGTTGAACCATCCAAGGCCAAAAAATAAACCAACTCGGGCCGAACCCAAAAACAAAGCAGAAAGTAAAATACAGAAAGATAATTAGCGAGAAATTAAAGAAATTTAAATACATAATAATATATAATAAATATTTAAATAAATACATTCCAGCAGTACAAGTATTTAAAATACGTATTCAGAAAACGGGAAGTGACATCTCTACCCTCCTTAGAAAAATTTCGTCATCGGAATTTCAATTCCAAGCAAGATAGAAACATCAAAGCTAAACTAATCTATGTACAAGTAAATTGAGTAAGCAATCATTCTACAATGTCAATAGCAAGTAACATATCTATGTTGAACATTCTACGACATCAAGCAATTCTACTCATAAGGTGACAAGCATGAGAAGTTGAGACAATCAAGGTATACAGAAAGAGATATACCTTGTGAGTCAAATAGGTGCGGATACCGTGATCGGATATCATCCTCATATTCTCACGTTGACTCTCCTAAAGAGTGATGACCCCAAGCAACCCGGACAAGGCTAATTGTTCGGTTCTTGAGTATCTTCTCTCTTCGGTCCAAAATGGACACAGGCTGTTCCTCGTAAGATAGGTTGGTACCAACAACCAGCTCAGAATGATCAAGGATATGGCTTGGGTTCGATACATACCTTCGTAACTGAGATACATGAAACACGTCATGTATCTCTCGTAACGAAGGTAGAAAGGATAAACGATAAGCAACATCGCCTATCCTATCAAGGATAGCAAATGGCCCACGTATCGCGGACTCAATTTCCCGTGAATGCCAAATCTAATGACCCCACGGGTAGTGAGATCCGCAAGAACACGTAGTCCCAACAGAAAACTCTGGCGGCCTACGATGCTGGTCCGCCCAATGACGATGCCGATCCTGCGCAACTCGAAGTCGCTCTCTAATTCCCTAAACCACTTCAACTGTCTGGACAATCATTTCTGGGCCTAGCATCTTCCTCTCCCCGATATCATCCCATACTAGTGGCGACCTACACTTCTTACCATATAGTGCGTTAAATGGTGCCATCTGGATACTGGCTTGATAACTGTTGTTGTATGAGAACTCGACTAAGTGCAGGTGGCTCTCCCAAGATCCTCCAAAATCCAGAGTGCAAGCTCGCAACATGTCTTCCAAAGTCTGAATTGTTCTTTCTGATTGCCCGTCTGTCTGCGGATGGTAAGCCGTGCTAAATCTTAACTTGGTACCCAGACTATGATGTAAGCTCTTTCAGAAATATGATATTAAACGGGTATTTCTGTCTGACACAATACTGACAGGGACTCCATGCTGCCTGACTATCTACTGCATATACAACTCTGCCAACTTTTCTGTAGATTGCCCTACTCTGAAAGGAAGAAAGTGTGCCACCTTTGTAAGCCGATCTACTATTACCCAAATAGCATCTTTACCACTTGGCGATCTCAGTAAACCGGTCACAAAGTCTATTGTAATATATTTTCATTTCTATTCCGGAATAGGAAGCGGTTGCAATAATCCGGCTGGCCTCTGCTGTTATGCCTTCACTTGCTGACATATCAAGCAACGGGAAACGAATCTAGCTATCTCCCTCTTCATTCCGTTCTACCAGAAGTGCTGCTTGATATCTTGGTACATCTTGGTCCCTCCAGGGGGTATAGAATACTGAGAACTGTGAGCTTCTGTCATAATCTTCTGTCTGATATCTCCACTAGGCACACATAGACGTGATCCAAACCTAAGTGTACCATCTTTATGAATCTTCATCTCATTCCTGAGTCCCGACTCACATTCTATCCTGAGTTTCTGAATCCTTGGGTCCTGTGCCTAAGCTGCCTTGATCCTGTCTACTAAGTCAGATTGAACTTGTAGACTCGCCAGAATTCCTACATCACTAGAAAGTATAACTTCGATACCCATCTCCTGAAGGTCTTCTAAGATATGCTTCTGTGTGGCCAACATAAATGTGCTGCCTCTCCTGCTGAGAGCATCTGCTACCACATTAGCCTTGCTTGGATGATACTGAAGCTCTACGTCATAATCCTTGATCAACTCCAACCATCTTCTCTGCCTCATGTTCAGTTCCTTCTGAGTAAAGATGTACTTCAGACTTTTGTGGTCTGTATACATGTCCACTCGATCACCGTACAAGTAATGCCTCTATAGTATCAAAGCAAATACTACTGCTGCCAACTCCAAGTCATGAGTTGGATAATTCTTCTTATGGTTCCGAAGCTGCCTAGATGCATACGCTATTACCTTCCCATGCTGCATGAGGACGTACCCAAGTCCTTTACCTGACGCATCACAATATACAGTAAAACCTCCGGGTCCAACTGACAATGTAAGAATAGGCGCTGATATCAACTTCTGCTTCAGATTCTCAAATGATGCCTGGTATTCTTTCGACCAAACGAATGGCACATCCTTCCGTGTCAAGCGGGTCATGGGTGCTGAAAGTCTCGCAAAGTCTGATACGAACCTTCTATAATATCCTGCCAATCCCAAGAAACTCCGTACATCAGCTATGGTCTTGGGTTCTGGCCAACTCTCTACTGTTTCTACCTTCTTAGGATCCACTGCTACTCCAGCTCCTGATATGACGTGCCCCAAGAATGAAATTCGATCCGTCCAAAACTTATGCTTGCTGAGCTTGGCATATAACTGATTCTTTCTCAGAACCTGTAACACTTTTCTGAGGTGATCTTCATGCTCCTCCTCACTAGCAGAGTATATGAGAATGTCGTCATGAAACACAACAACAAATTGATCTAAGTATGGAATGAAGATGCGGTTCATCAAATCCATGAATATTGCTGGAGCATTGGTCAAACCAAACGGCATTACCAAGAATTCATAATGCCCATACTTTGACCTGAACGCTGTCTTGGGAATATCCTCCTTCCGAACCCTCACTTGATGATATCCTAAACGAAGATCTATCTTGAAGAAAACTCTAGCTCTGCTCAATTGGTCAAACAAGTCGTCGATCCTGGGTAATGGGTACTTGTTCTTTACTGTTGCCGTGTTAAGCTTCCTGTAGTCAATGCACAATCTGGATGATCCATCCTTCTTCCCTACAAGTACTATTGGTGTTGTCCATGGTGATATGCTAGCTTGGATGAACTGTTTCTCTTTCAATTTCTCTATGTGCTGATATACCTTGGCCTGCTCTGAATCCGCCATTCTGTAAACTCGATCTGATATCGGTTTAGTTTCAGGTACCAATTCTATATTGAACTCAATATCTCTAACCGATGGTAGACCTGGAAGTTCTTCAGGAAATATGTCTAGAAACTCTTCAACTACCTTCGGAACTGGAACTTCCTCCATTGCCGTTACTACTCCCTGCTCTTGGTGAGTTGCCTCTTATCTGACTAAGGTGAACCGCTTCATGCCTGGAATATCAAAAGATACACTCCCTCTACGATAATCTATTGTCGCATGACTGTCTTTCAACCAGTCCATGCCTAAGATAACGTCAAAATTTCCAACAAGAAATTCTATCAACCTGGCGGGTAAAGAATGCTCGCAAACTACAACGCTACATGCTAGAATAATCCTACTAACTCCTACGAGCCCATTACCAGTGAGTATATTCAACCTCCCTGGCAATGCATCGAACTCCATTCCTAGTCGTGTCGCAAATTGTGCATATATAAATAAGTGTGATGCTTCCGAATCAAACAATACTACTGCGGAATATGAGGTGACGAGAATGTTACCTGCCACAACATCTCCCAATGCCAATGCCTCTTCCAAGGACAGAGTGAATGCCTGTCCTCGACCTCCTTGTTGGTTCCCATGCTGCGGCCTAGCCTGGTGCTGCTGCTGGCCCCTGCCTTGGTGATGCTGGGGTAGTCTATGTTGTTATTGCATCTGCGGTCCCTGTTGTCGAAACATATGAGCCTGCGACATGAACGGACGTTGTGCCAACGGTCTCACTGCCACCGCTGGTCCTCGATACTAGCCTGCCCCTGGTGTTGACAGAGCTAGAAATTGCTATACTGGTCCTTCTGACCTCGAATTCATGGGACATGTGGTAACCCGATGATCAGGACTTCCACATATCAAACACAGTCTGTTCAATGTCCGACACACATCTCTAGTATGTCCTACCTTTCCACAATAAGTACAGCCCGCTGGGGGTTGCTGGTTCTTCCTCTGTTGCTGCTGCCTGGGTGGTGGTGCTGGCCCTCGCATTGCCACATCGTGAATGCAAATGCCAAGGGACGGTGCTATTGTTTGGGGCGCTACTGCCCCTCTTTCTTCCATCTGACTGTGGGATCTCTTCTGACCCTCAGTCCTTGCCGTGATCCTCTGAATGGTGATCTCATGCCTTCGGGTTGCCGTCAATACTTCGTCAAAAGTCTGGTAATTGTGCCCCTCTATCAATTGCAAGAGTTCAAGATGAAACCCTTGTTGGAACCTCATAGCCCTCTGGCTCTCTGTTGCTACCATCTCTGGGGCGAATCTATTCCATCTGCAGAACTCCGCTGCATAAGCATCTATTGTCTTGCCGGCCTGCTTGAGGTTGATAAACTTCTGTTGTAGCTCAAACTATGCCACAACTCCATAGTACTTCGTCTTGAATCTTGCAGTAAAATCGTCCCAAGCAATATGACGTCTTATGCCTACTTTTTTTGATTCCCACCAATCACGTGCGAGATCCTGAAGTAACAACTTCACTTGATCCACACGTTCTTCTGCCGGTACCTTAGCTGTTGTCAGAATAGCCTCAATATCCTTAAGCCATGCATCTGCTGAGATAGCATCTTCCGTGCCCTCGAAACGGCGGAGATTGTACTTGCAAAATCTGGTTGATGCTCCTGAATCTGTCCTCGCCCCTCTTTCCAAAGTTGTCTGCAATCCTTGGTTGAGTAGTACATTTTGCTCTTGCAACTTAGCGAGCATGCGCTGCTGGGCTAACATCTGATGTTGCTGAGTGGCCATCATCCCTCTCATGATCTCCAGAAGGGCCGGTGTGTCCACTTCCACAGGGGTCGGTGGAACTATTGGTGGTGTAGGAACCTCCGGATACTGCGGTCCAGCTGCTGGTTCCACTATCACTTCTTTTTGGATAGTCTCTTGAGGTAGTACTGGCCCTTGTAGCTGACCAACCTGGTCATGTTGTCTATGTTGTCCTTGTTGTTGCTGTCCAGATCTGACAGATACAGACGAAGTGCCCCTAAGGAAAGGGACAAGAGAGCAATGAAACGACCGGACATGAAGGATCAATGAAGCCGAAGGATACGGGAATGTCAAGCCAGGGTTGAGAACAATGAATCATGAGATCAAGGGGGAACATGTGTGATTGAGACATCCTATAAATCAAAATACTCCACAAGTGTGAAATCAGACCTGCATGGTGTAGTGCCCCGTCCCTACATCGTGTCCCGTACACTGTTCACGGGGTACGTGAGAAAGGAATACTGTCGTTATCGATTCGGTCAGGACCGATAGGTCGGGATCGACCGAGTCGATCGAACGGGAACGGTTGAATTAAGATCCATTCCTCGTTATGGAATGTCTTCTTCGGAACCAAGTCCCATATTCAGCGGATTGCGTCTCAAGGATTGACTCTGCGGCTGAGTCGGGAGAGACCTCCCGTTGCTCTGCTTTTCACGCCGCTTGCGTTGGTTTTGGCTTTGTTTTCTGAATGCGTTTTCGTAAATGTTTTCGATGGTTTTCATGACTTGTATTTCGAACTCGCATTTCCTATCGAACTCCTTGAATAATGCAGTGTTCTAATCGGTTGCTTGTGCGATTTCATGTAATCGTGTAGGCGACGTCTAGCACGACCAACGAGTTCTCTCGCCGAAATAAACTTAAGGTGAGTGGCTGACCCTTCTCTTCTCGACCCCCATCTTAGGCAAAATCGATAGTGTTGTTGCGAATGAAAAGATAAATGCAAGTGCACGAACACGAATGAATGAGCAATTTTTTCTAAGAAAAGGTAGGCTATGTCTTAACAACTAAAAACATGTCTTTGCACGGTCATGGACAACTTGTCGACAAGGTGAGCGTTTCCCCGCACGGCAACCCGAGGCCACGGGACCGTTGCGGCCGAAAAAGAAAACAAGTAATTAGCTGTGCTGGGCACGGGTTAGGCGAGGACTTGCAGCGGGGCTCGCTACTCGTGCTGAAAGGACCCCGTCTAACAAAAGCTAGAGGAGTCCACGATGGCTCTGGGAGCCAGTGACCAACACACGAAATATTGTACTAGGTATGGAAATGATAACAATTGACAGGGAAGAACATGGTAAGTTTCATAAGGCGCGGCGCGGGCCGCCGTCGGTAAGTTTCAACGTAAATTTTACTATACTTGTCATATGCTTGTTTCCAATTCATTAGGATGGTTAGAAACATTCATACTTTAAGTCATTTAAACTCTTCAACCAAATGAGAGCTTGGAACTTAAATAGCCACGCACCAGTACAAAGTGTAATGTACTGATCCTCGCTCTCCACGCAGGTACCCCAAACCACGAAGGGCGTGCCACTTGAAAGCTCAAGGCAAAGTGAACCCTTTCGAAGCCTCGTCCGCGTGTAAAGGCTTGTTTCTAGATTCCTTTTGAAGAAGACCCGCACTCAGTCCAAAAGAAGATGACGACTCGACTCGCCTCGACAGCAGGTGGAAATGTGTAATGGTTTTTGCTTGTAAAAAAGGATGTAATGTATGGAACGACTATCTCATCGGCGTTCATTTTGTAAGTCGAGTCATGTTGTAGCCCGTATGACAATGATTGTAAAGGAGTCTATGTAAAGTTTTATTATCATCAATAAAAAAGTCTATTTCTATTTCAAATGTGTCATTCAATTTCTCTGCATACTCTAACTTGATGTTGTGTTTCGGATAACCTTATGACTATGCCTTGTGCGATCGTAACTTAGGTTCGTACGACATCACGCCCAGGGGACGACTATCGATTCTACGGAATCGGGGCGTGACATAATAGTATCAGAGCACGGCTTTACATCCTTTGGCCTCGCGTCTAGAGTTCCAAACCTTTGACCTCGCATCGATGAGATAAGTTGTTCCATACAATGAGTCCGTAATAATTTGTGACTGATGCGTTTGCCTTCATATCGTAGAAGTGACGGAACCCACGACCGAGCAAGAACAGAGCGCTTCAAGCAGCTCTAGTAGTTCGCATTGTCCGCGGGCCGGGCCTTCTAACGATACCATCGAAAGGATGCTGCGCATGATGGAGGCGCAGCAGAACCAGTCCGAGAACCGACATCAACAAGTAGAGGAACGACAGGCCCAGTTCGAAGCTCGCTTTGACGCACATGCCAAACTTCAACAAAAGTAGTTAGATACCCTGCAGCAGATCGTCCAGACAATGGCGACCAACGGAAATTCTGCGACTGTGCCTACCGTCACCGTACCGGCGATCCAACCCATTGAAGTCGATACAGAGGATCCCGAGCATCAACCAGCGGCACCGAAAAAGTACAACTTTGAAGTGTCCGAATTCAAGAAGGCGTGCCGCACTTCCTTCAGCGATACCGAGGGTCTTCCATGGCAATCGACTGGTTGGAAGAGCTGGAAGATCATTTCGAGCTTTTCAGCATTGAAGAATCGAAGCAAATCGCCTGTGCACAACTTCAACTACGGTTGAACGTGCACGACTGGTGGGCCGTGCGCAAGCGAGCGATCCGACCGGACAACACCACCGCGCCGATCTCTTGGGCCACGTTCCGTGAAGCTTTTGAAGTCCAGTACCTTCCATCAGCCGTTCGTCAAGCAAAGGAGAATGAATTCATGCAGTTGAAGCAAGGGAGCAGGACAGTGGAACAGTACGCCGTAGAATTCAACAAGTTGTCTAAGTTTGCTGGCCAGTTTCTGCCTACTGAAGAGTGCCGTGTGCGACAATTCGAAGTGGGTCTGCGACACTCTATCGGTACGCATGTCGGGGTCCCGGAGTACAAGATCGTGGGCGAGGCTCTGAATCACGCCCTCCGCCTTGAGAACCTGCATCCTTCCAGTGCTGACGACGTTGTGCGCCACTCCAATCACAAACGTCCTAGCCATATAGGAGGCAACAACGACGCGTCAAAGCGTCCAAATAACGGCGGCTACCAGGGTGAGAAGACGATACCTAAGTGCACCAATTGCGGGCAAGTCGGACACTATGCCAGCCACTACTTTTCCCGTAATATTAAATGTTTCGCTTGCAGACAGAAGGGTCACAGGGCTCATAACTGACCAAGCTTTCGACAGACTCGTAACGCACCACCACAACAATATCGCTAAGAGAATCGAGGACAGGCGCCCCGACCTCCTCCGCCCACTAAACCTGTACCAAAAAATGGCCAAGATCGTCGCCCCAACACTCAGGGCCGCGTCTACGCCATGACTCGAGACGAAGCGCTGGCATCAGATACAGTAGTGTCAGGTATACTAAAATTCAATAATGTGCCTGCTCGTGTGTTATTTGATTCAGGCGCTGCACATAGTTTTATATCGGCAGACTTTGCCGCCGAGCATAAATTCCCTATAATATTATTAGATCTCGACCTTAGCGTAAGCACGCCTTCGGATACACTAATTCTCACAAACTTAGCTTGCGCCGACGGGATTATCTGTATCGGCGGTCAAAAGATCGGTCTAGACGTGATAGTTCTAGACATGAAGGACTTTGACATCATTCTGGGAATGGATTGGCTCGGGCCGTACAACGCAACCATAGACTGCGCTGAAAAGAAGGTCACATTTCGCATACCTGGAGTGCCTAAATTTTGCTACTCGTGTGGTGAGGCGTCGTCGACCTGCATGGTGATCTCCGTAATATCTGCTCGACGGATGCTGCATTTCGGGTACGAAGGCTATCTAGCTTTCGTTCGAGACATGCGACAGGATGGTGCAAACGCGGGTCAGACCGACGTTGTGGCAGAATTCCCAGACGTGTTCCCGGACGAGCTATCCGGCATGCCGCCCGATCGAGAAATAGAGTGGCCCCTGCAGAATTGAAAGAACTGAAGGCACAACTTCAGGAATTGCTCGACAGAGGGTTTATCCGTCCGAGTGTCTCGTCGCGGGGTGCACCCGTGCTGTTCGTGAAGAAGAAGGATGGATCGATGCGACTCTGCATCGACTATCAGGAATTGAATAAAGCCACCGTCCGAAACAAATACCCCCTGCCCCGCATCGACGACTTGTTCCACCAGCTCCAAGGTGCAATGGTATTTTCGAAGATTGATCTACGATCGGGTTACCACTAACTCAAAGTCAATCCAGATGATGTGCCGAAGTCTGCCTTCCGTACTCGTTACGGCTACTACGAGTTCTTGGTAATGTCGTTCGGTCTGACAAACGCTCCTGCCGTCTTTATGGATCTAATGAATCTGGTGTTCCGTCCGTTCGTTGACAAGTTCGTAGTAGTCTTCATCGACGACATCCTCGTCTACTCAAAGGATCGAGCACAACATGCAGAGCATCTACGGACGGTACTCCAAACCCTTCGAGAGAATCAGTTATAGCGAAGATGAGCAAGTGCGAGTTCTGGCTGAACAACGTCTCATTCCTTGGGCACATCATCTCCGCCGCGGGCATCGCAGTCGATCCGAAGAAAGTCGAGGCAGTTGCTGATTGGAAACGGCCTGCATCAGTTAGCGAAATTTGAAGCTTCCTAGGCTTGGCGGGATACTACCGATGCTTCGTGAAGGACTTCTAGAAGATCGCATCGCCGTTGACTCGCCTCATCCAGAAAGGAGTCGCATTCCAGTGGTCAGACGACTGTGAAGCTTCCTTCCAGGAGCTCAAACAACGGCTCGTTTCGGCCCCGATACTTGCTCTTTCTGACGGGACGGAGGGATTTCAAATCTTCAGTGATGCTTCTGGCCAGGGCTTGGGGTGTGTGCTCATGCAGCGGGATAAGGTGATATCTTTTGCTTCCCGACAGTTGAAGCCGCACGAGAAGAACTACCCCACGTACGACCTAGAACTAGCGGCAATTGTGTTCGCGTTGAAGCTGTGGCGTCACTATCTCTATGGCGTGGCGTGCAGGATTTATACGGACCACAAAAGTCTCAAGTATCTCTTCACCCAGAAAGAATTGAATTTGCGGCAGAGGCGATGGCTCGAGCTGATCAAAGACTATGACTTATCAATCGACTACACGCCGGGCAAGGGAAATGTGGTAGCGGATGCGCTGAGCCGAAAGTACTTAGCTTTGTTATGCATCAACGATCGACTGCTGCATGACTTGGAAGGAATGGGCATCGAGCTCCGAGTTCGTTTCAGGGACGTGAAACTGGCGCAACTGCGGGTAGAACCAAGCCTACTGGAGAGGATCAAGTATGCACAGAAGGACGACCCATACCTGGAGAAGATGCGGAAGCTGATATCGACAGGAAAAGCGTCCGACTTTGCAGAGGACGTGTAGTGCCCCGTCCCTACATCGTACCCCGTACTTGTCCACGGGGTGCACGAGAAAGGAACACTGTCGCTATCGATTCGGTCGGGACCGATAGGTCGGGATTGGTCGAGTCGATCGAACGGGAATGGTTGAAATAATATCCATTCCTCATTATGGAATGTCTTCTTCAGAACCAAGTCCCATATTCAGCGGGTTGTGCCTCGAGGATTGACTCTGCGGCTGAGTCGGGAGAGACCTCCCGTTGCTCTGCTTTTTACGCCGCTTGCGTTGGTTTTGGCTTTGTTTTCTGAATGCGTTTTCGTGAATGTTTTTGATAGTTTTTATGGCTTGCATTTCGAACTCGCATTTCCTATTGAACTCCTTGAATAATGCAGTGTTCTAATCGGTTGCTTGTGCGATTTCAAGTAATCGCGTAGGCGACGTCTAGCGCGGCCAACAAGTTCTCTCGCCGAGGTAAACTCAAGGTGAGTGGCTGACCCTTCTCTTCTCGACCCCCTTCTTAAGTAAATCGATAGTGTTGTTACGGATGAAAGAATGAAAGCAAGGGCACGGACACGGTAAAATGATCAAGTTTCAAAGAGAAAGTAGGCTAGGCCTTAATAACTAAATGTTGTCTTAACTCGGTCATTGGACAACTTTTCGACAAGGAGAGAGTTTCCTCGAGCGACTACCCGGGGCCACGGGACCGACTCGGCCTAGGAGGAAACACGGTATAGCTGTGCTGGATGATAGCACGGGTTAAGCGGGGACTTGCAGCGGGGCTCGCAACTTGCGCTGCAAGGGCCCCGGCTAACAAAGCTATAGTCCAGGATGGCTTGTGATGTCAGTGACCAACACACGAAATAATTGCACTTGGTATGGAAATGATAACAATTGACAGGGAAGAACATGGTAAGTTTCATAAGGCGCAGCACGGGCCACCGTCGGTAAGTTTTAACGTAAATTTCACTATACTTGTCATATGCTTGTTTGCAATTCATTAGGATGGTTAGAAACATTCATACTTTAAGTTAATTAAACTCTTCAACCAAATGAGAGCATGGAACTTAAATAGCCATGCACCAGTACAAAGTATAATGTACTGATCCTCGTTCTCCACGTAGGTACCCTGAACTACGAAGGGCGTGCCACTTGAAAGCTCAAGGCGAAGTGAACCCTTTTGAAGCCTCGTCCGCGTGTAAAGGCTTGTTTCTGGATTCCTTTTGAAGAAGACCCGCACTCAGTCCAAAAGAAGATGACGTCTCGACTCGCCTCGATAGCAGGTGGAAATGTGTAATGGTTTTTGCTTGTAAAAAGGGATATAATGTATGGAACGACTATCTCATCGGCGTTCATTTTGTAAGTCGAGTCATATTATAGCCCGCGCGGCAATGATTGTAAAGGAGTCTATGTAAAGTTTTATTATCGTCAATAAAAAAGTCTATTTCTATTTCAAATGTGTCATTCAATTTCTCTGCGTACTCTAACTTGATGTTGTGTTTCAGATAACCTTATGACTATGCCTTGTGCGATCGCAACTTAGGTTCGTACGGCATCACGCCCGGGGGACGACTATCGATTCAACGGAATCGGGGCGTAACATAATGGTATCAGAGCACGACTTTACATCCTTTGACCTCGCAACGATGAGATAAGTTGTTCCAAACAATGAGTCCGCAATATTTTGTGACTGATGCGTTTGCCTTCGTATCGCAGAAGTGACGGAACCCGCGGCCGAGCGAGAGCAGAGCGCTTCTAACGGCTCTAGTAGTTCGCATCGTTCGCGGGGCGGACCTTCTAACGATACCATCGAAAGGATGCTGCGCATGATGGAGGCACAGCGGAACCAGTCCGAGAACCGACATCAATAAGTAGAGGAACGACAGGCCCAGTTCGAAGCTCGCTTCGAAGCTCGCTTTGATGTACATGCCAAACTTCAGCAAAAGCAGCTAGATACCCTGCAGCAGATCGTCCAGACAATGGCGGCCAACGAGAATTCTACGACTATGCCTACCGTCACCGTGCCGGCGATCCAACCCATTGATGTCGACACGGAGGATTTCGAGCGTCAACCAGCGGCACCGAAAAAGTACAACTTTGAAGTATCAGAATTCAAGAAGGCGTGCCGCACTTCCTTCAGCGGTACCGAGGGTCCCTCCATGGCAATCGACTGGTTGGAAGAGCTGAAAGATCACTTCGAGCTGCTCGGCATTGAAGAATCCAAGCAAGTCGCCTGCGCACAACTTCAACTACGGTTGAACGCGCACGACTGGTAGGCCGTGCGCAAGCGAGCGATCCGACCGGACAACACTACCGCGTCGATCTCTTGGGCCACGTTTCGCAAAGCTTTTGAAGTCCAGTACCTTCCGTCAACCGTTCGTCAAGCGAAGGAGAATGAATTCATGCAGTTGAAGCAAGGGAGCCGGACAGTGGAACAGTACGTCGCAGAATTCAACAATTTGTCTAAGTTTGCTGGCCAGTTTCTGCCTACTGAAGAGTACCGTGTATGACGGTTCGAAGTGGGTCTGCGACACTCTATCGGCGCGCATGTCGGGGTCCCGGAGTACAAGACCGTAGACGAGGCTCTGAATCACGTGCTCCACCTTGAGAACCTGCATCCTTCCGGTGCTGACGACGTTGTGCGCCACTCCAATCACAAACGTCCTAGCTATATGGGAGGCAACAATCACACTTCAAACCGTTCGACCCACGGTGGTTATCAGGGACGAACCCCACCATTTCCTTGTGCCAAATGTCAAAACTTCGGTCACCATGCCAACGATTGCCATGTCCTCGAAGGAGGGTGCTTCAACTGCGGAGCAAGGAACCACCAAAAACGAGATTGCCCCCGGATTTGGAATCGTAACGCCCCGCCACAACAACACCATCAAGAGAATCGAGGACAGGCGCCTCGACCTCCTCCGCCCACTCAACCCGTACCGCAAAATGGCCGAGATCATCACCCCAACACTCAGGGCCGCGTCTACGCCATGACTCAAGACGAAGCGCTGGCGTCAGATACCGTAGTGTCAGGTATACTAAAATTTAATAATGTGCCTGCTCGTGTGTTATTTGATTCAGGCACTTCACATAGTTTTATATCGGCGGACTTTACCGCCGAGCACAAATTTCTTGTAATATCATTAGATCTCGACTTTAGCGTAAGCACGCCTTCGGACACACCAATTCTCACAAACTTAGCTTACGCCGGCGGGATTATCTGTATCGGCGGTCAAAAGATCGGTCTGGATGTGATAGTTCTAGACATGAAGGACTTTGACATCATTCTGGGAATGGATTGGCTCGGGCCGTACAACGCAACCATAGACTGCGCTGGAAAGAAGGTCACATTCTGCATGCCTGGAGTGCCTGAATTCTGTTACTCGTGTGGTAAGGCGTCGCCGACCTGCATGGTGATCTCCGCAATATCTGCTCGACGGATGCTGCATTCCGGGTGCGAAGGCTATCTAGCTTCCGTTCGAGACATGCGACTGGATGGTACAAACGCGGGTCAGACCGACATTGTGGCAGAATTCCCCGACGTGTTCCCGGACGAGCTACCCGGCATGCCGCCCGATCGAGAAATAGAGTTCACTATCGATACATTCCCCGACACCCGGTCGATCTCGAAGGCTCCGTACAGAATGGCCCCTGCAGAATTGAAAGAATTGAAGGCACAACTTCAGGAATTGCTCGACAGAGGGTTTATCCGTCCGAGTGTCTCGCCGTGGGGTACGCCCGTGCTGTTCGTGAAGAAGAAGGATGGATCGATGCGACTCTGCATCGAATATCGGGAATTGAATAAAGCCACCATCCGAAACAAATACCCCATGTCCCGCATCGACGACTTGTTCGACCAGCTCCAGGGTGCAATGGTGTTTTTGAAGATTGATCTACGATCGGGTTATCACCAACTCAAAGTCAAGCCAGATGACGTGCCGAAGTCTGCCTTCCGCACTCGTTATGGCCACTAGGAGTTCTTGGTAATGCCGTTCGGTCTGACAAATGCCCCTGCCGTCTTCATGGATCTAATGAATCGGGTGTTCCGTCCGTTCATTGACAAGTTCGTAGTAGTCTTCATCGACGACATCCTCGTCTACTCGAAGGATCGAGCGTAACATGCAGAGCATCTGCGGACGGTACTCCAAACCCTTCGAGAGAATCAGTTGTGCACGAAGATGAGCAAGTACGAGTTCTGGCTGAACAGCGTCTCTTTTCTTGGGCACATCATCTCCGCCGCGGGCATCGCAGTCGATCCGAAGAAAGTCGAGGCAGTTGCTGATTGGAAATGGCCCGCATCAGTTAGCAAAATTCGAAGCTTCCTAGGCTTGGCGGGATACTACCGACGCTTTGTGAAGGACTTCGCGAAAATTGCATCGCCGTTGACTCGTCTCACCCAGAAAGGAGTCGCATTCAAGTGGTCAGACGACTGTGAAGCTTCTTTCCAGGAGCTCAAACAACGGCTCATTTTGGCCCCGATACTTGCTCTTCCTGAAGGGACGGAGGGATTTTAAATCTTCAGCGATGCTTCTGGCCAGGGCTTGGGGTGTGTGCTCATGCAGCGGGATAAGGTGATATCTTTTGCTTCCCGGCAGTTGAAGCCGCACGAGAAGAACTACCCCACGCACGACCTAGAACTAGCGGCAATTGTGTTCTCGTTGAAGCTGTGGCGTCACTATCTCTATGGCGTGGCGTGCAGTATTTATACGGACCACAAAAGCCTCAAGTATCTCTTCACCCAGAAAGAATTGAATTTGCGGCAGAGGCGATGGCTCGAGCTGATCAAAAACTATGACTTGTCAATCGACTACACGTCGGGCAAGGGAAATGTGGTAGCGGATGCGCTGAGCCGGAAGTACTTAGCTTCGTTATGTATCAACGACCGACTGCTGTGTGACTTGGAAGGAATGGGCATTGAACTCCGAGTTCGTTTCAGAGACGTGAAACTAGCGCAATTACAGGTGGAACCGAGCCTACTGGAGAGGATCAAGTCTGCACAGAAGGACGACCCCTACCTGGAGAAGATGCGGAAGCTGATATCGACAGAAAAGCGTCTGACTTTGCAGAGGACGAGTCGGGAGTGTTGCGCGTGAAGGGACGGCTATGCGTACCGGACGATGTAGAACTTAAAAAGGAGATAATGACGGAGGCACACTATGCAAAATACTTCTTGCATCCTGGCAGCACCAAGATGTATAAGGACTTCCGTGTTGTCTTTTGGTGGCACGGCATGAAGAGGGACGTAGCGCTCTTTGTGTCAAAATGTATGGCCTGTCAGCAAGTCAAAGCCGAGCACCAGCGACCGGGCGGAGAGATGCAGAACCTCGCCATTCCAGAGTGGAAGTGGGATCACATCACTATGGACTTCGTTGTTGGCTTGCCGAGGACGCCGCGGGAAAACGACGCCGTCTGGGTCATCGTCGATCGACTAACCAAGTCAACGCACTTTATCGCTATCAAAGTTACTTGGAGCGTCGACCGCCTTGCTCAGATATACCTTGATGAAATAGTTCGGCTGCACGGGGTCCCAGTTTCTATCGTCTCTGATCGGGATGGACGGTTCGTAGCGCGCTTCTGTAGTAGTCTACATTCAGCATCGGGGACTAAGTTGAAGTTCAGCTCAGCTTATCATCCTCAGACTGACGACCAAACAGAGCGGGTGAACCAAATTCTCGAAGACATGTTACGACTCTGTGCGATCGACTTGAAGTCAAGTTGGGACGTCCATCTACCGCTGGCCGAGTTTGCATACAACAACAGCTATCAGTCCAGCATCCAAATAGCGCCGTATGAAGCTTTGTACGGCCAGAAGTGTAGATCGCCCATTTGCTGGGATGAAGTCGGGGAACGGCAGATACTTGGTCCGGAGCTGGTAGAGCAGACTGTGCAGAAGGTCAAGTTGATACGAGAAAGATTAAAGATAGCATAAAGCCGGCAGAAAAGCTATGTCGACACGCACCGACGCCCCCTCGAGTTCTCGGAAGGCGACCATGTATTCCTGAAGGTGATGCCTATGCGTGGAGTATTCCGGTTCGGTGCAAAAGAAAAGTTGAGCCCAAGATTTGTTGGCCCATTTGAAATATTAAAGCGAGTCGTCCCGGTAGCTTACCAAATTGCCTTGCCGCCTGCATTGTCAGAGGTATATGACGTCTTCCACGTCTCACAATTGCGGAAGTACGTGCACGATCCGGGGCATGTGGTAGATTTGGGTAAGCTGGACCTGAAGGCAAAATTATCATATGTTGAAGAGCCGGTACAAATCTTGGAGCGTAAGGATAAACTTCTCTGCAACCGTGCTATTCCACTAGTCCGCGTCCTCTGGAGAAACCATTCGGTCGAGGAGTCGACGTGGGAGCTTGAGTCAGAAATGAAGGAGAAGTTCCCTTCATTGTTCTCGTAGAGGTAGGTTCAATTTTAAGTTTCGAGGACGAAACTTTTTTTTAGTTGGTTATGGTGTAGTGCCCCGTCCCTACATCGTGCCCCGTACTTGTCCACGGGATGCGCGAGAAAGGAACACTGTCGCTATCGATTCGGTCGGGACCGATAGGTCGGGATCGTGTCACCTCCAATTTTCAAAAACAGGGGTATTTTTGTCATTTTATATTTTTGAGTATTTTTGAAATTTATTTTATTATTTATGATATTGTTTGGGGTTATTTGAGTCGGGTTCAAATTTCAACTCAATCCGACTTGAAACGGGGACCCGGGGGTAGTTTGACTCTAGTGGAACCCACACACTAGTTAGGCATGGCCTACATGATATTAATTTTAGTCCACATGATATGAATTTTAGTTAGTAGTTAGACTAATTATTTATGGATAGGTTTAGTTTAATTAGAGACTTAAACTAGACTAAATTGACCTCAACCTTTAACCCATTCCCAATTTAAATCAAATAGATTAGTGGAGGACATTTTGGACATTCAAATATGGGACACCTCACCCTTTTTGGGCAGCCACTTATGAGGGGGGATAAGGAGTGAGTCACTCCTTCATTCATTTGTTTTCATCCACTTTCTCTCTCTTGTTCTTCCCCAAATTAATTTAGAGATGAACCTCCATTGATTTCATCTCCAAATCAACCCCTTCTTCCATCAAATATTCTTTATTTCTCTTCTACTCCATGGTTAGAGGGTGCTAGCCAAGTTTGGAAGGATTCGGAGCTCGTTCGTGTCCTTTTGGAATCTCTACGTGTCGGTGCCGTATCGGAAGGCTTTTCCTTTGAATCTCTCTTCCGGAAGGTATAATCTCTCCTCTAATCCATCCCTACATACATATAGAAATATTTTGAACCCATAGGAATGACTCCCATGGTTGTATCTCCATTTTTGTCTATTTCGTGTCCATTTGGAGGTCATAGGAGTGTCCTTTGTGTTGTGGTTGTGTCCATGTAGGAAAATCCCAAATTTGGACACACTATGTGTTGTTGTTATGTATGAATGAATTATTACATGTTTAATCTCATATTTTTGTATTAGAGATGTGTTCTATAGTGTCTCATATATATATATATTAGTGTAGAGAGTGAGTTCTTGATATATTATGTTATATACTTGTGTTTCTTTTGTCTCAAACTACCTAAATTCGTCATAATATTTATCCACGTTTTTAGTAGCAATAGCAACTTAGAAATGTCATAACTTTTAGATTAAAACTCCGATTTATCTTCTATTTTTTTAAAAGAAGCGTATCGAAGTTAGCTTTCCAAATATATATTTTAATAAGCCAAATTCGTTCTAGAACTTTCTGTAAAATTATTTGAGTGTCAGCTGTACGAAAGACGAACGCGTTTCAGTATTTTTGCGATTCCGGGAGCTTCCGGACACGAAAATGTGATCCGTTTAAAGTTTCAGAAAGCTAACACAAAGATCTATAACATACTTTAATCCTTAAATTTAGTGAATGCCCAATTGGTACAGTATTGGTTTTAAGTAGAAGAGTGACTATACGATATATGCATTTTGTGTAACCTATGAGCCTATGTAGTATAGATATTAAATAAATATAGAGTATGTAATGCATGATATGTTAGATGAATGAAATGATATATATATGATATATATTCTCTTTACATTAATGTATATATATGGTTGAATACAAGCATGTAGGAATGCAATTAATATAATGCATATAAGCAAAGCATGAATGAAAGAATGATATACAATGTATGCATGAAAGTATATAATGAATGCTAGATATGAATGCAAGATATATGTAATGATAGATATGAATGCATAATGTATAAATATTGTAATACAATATATAATGATAACATGTATGGTAATGTAGAGTATATGATGCAAGCATGAATGAATGGAGAAAATACATGTATATAGGTAATATAGAATGTAATATATGAATGCAAGCATGCAAGATAATGTAATATATGAAAGGAATGAATGATAATGTATAACATGATATGTAAGGTAATACAAGGTATGAAATATATGATGTGTGCATGTTTGTATGTCTCTATGTTAATGTATGAAATGATATGAATATACAATGTATACATATGTATAAAACATGTAGGTAATGCATAAATGCATGAATGAAATGAATGTTTGCAATATGTTAATATAAATATAAGTATCTAATATGCATGAATGTAAGTATAGTATAATACAAGTATACATGTATGTATCATGTAAATGTAATATACATGATATGTATTATGCATGTATACAAGGTAAGTATGTATGTATGTATTTCTATAAACTGAGTTAACCTATAACCTTTTACACACATGCATTCATACACCCTTTGACATCATGTATTCCATGTCATATGCACCTACCTATCACTAAATTTTAGAACATTAACACATATCCTTTCACACGCATGCCAAACACACACATACTCACTTACTCTTTTACCTCTCTTTCTCTCTCTCTCTCTATATATATATGTATGTGCCTATATATATAGCTTTCCTATATATATCTATGTATATGAATATGTGAATGTGAATAATATATATACATTATATGACTAAGTTTGTGTGCCTTGTTAGCTTATGGTTTAGTTTTGTGCTTGGTTTAGCAAGTTACTTAGGCTATGAGTTAGTAGCTTTCTTGGATACTTGATTTGTATATACTTAGTTTGTTTAGACCTAGAATAACTTATTTGACCTAATTTAGACTTGTTAGACCTAGTTTGACCATAGTTGACCTAGGTTTGACTTTCAGGGTTGACCAAGTTGACCAAGAGTTGACTTTGGTCTAGATTGACCTAGAATCATGTAGAATGCATAATAGAGCTTCATATTGCCATTTTGGACTTGTTGTGACTTGTGCTGTTCTGATTAGGAGCCAAACACCTCTCCTCGGATATTGTATTTACTTTGGACATTCAGACACCAGGCGAGTATATTCTCTGATCATTTCATATCCTGCTTAGAATTATTTTCTGCAGTAGATTACTTTACTTGTACTGTCACGTTGGTCACACGGATTGGTACTATATGGATCCCTTCTTGAGATGTTATCCTTAGGGAGCATCAGGTACTACATGTTCTGTGCGTTTTACTTACATGGCGTATCACTATGCTTCATTGGTTCTTCGATCACTTGTGACATATACTCTTATGATCACAGAGTCTTCTTGGAATCCTTATCCCATTTATGGGTCTACTATGTACCACCCTTCGGGGGCTTATCACCCTTCCGGGGCTTACCACCCTTCGGGGGCTGTTACATAGAATCATAACATAACCTGGTTGGATCCTTGTGTATTAATTGGGAGTACGGGAGAGTAGAAGTGGACATATGAATAATACACCAGTAGTGTAGCATCAGAATTATTCCATAGTGTAGCATCAGAATCATCCCATGCCATTTACATGTCCATGTTGTACTCTGACTCACTAGCCACATGTTAGTTCTTTATTTATAGTAGATATTTCTATTACAGCTCTCTCTCTCTGTTTACATGCTGCATTTCTTTCAGTACATGTATCTTATTTTACTGCATGATTATATTTTCTAACCTGCTATGATCTGTTGAGATGTACTGTACTCGCTCCTATCCTGACTGGACCTGTTGATAAATTTTACAGATAGCCTGGGATTGCCTGCTAGCCTAGAGGAGACACAGTAGATATTGTTTAGATAGTTTTTCCATTGTCTGGAGTTGTATTATTTTATGGATTACTGTATTTTTGAGATTTGAGATGTATTTCTGGGTTTGTGTATCTTAGACACTTAGATTTCTCTCTGTTGTACCTTTTTTGGATTTTATGTTTTATCTATCCTTATCATGCTCTACCTTAGATGTGATTGAGTCTGTATCTGCTATGTCACCCCCATTCGGGGAGCATAAACTGCTTAGCATTATATGTTAGATGTTGTGACCAAGGACAGCGTTCTACCGCCGACACTACGGCGTAGGCTGGACGTCGTTACGTTCTCGTATCCTAACAATGGGTATGGGTCGTGACACGTTTTTTAGTGGTGGCCCATGTAGGTCGAGTTTGTGTAGTGGTATTCAAACTAGAGTACCACTACAGCCTGCAGTAGAATTAGGATATATTTTTGAAGGTACTCAATCACAGTTAGGATTTCTTGAGAGATTCCTGGGACGACCCTTGAGAATCTTATTTTAACTTCGATTTGAAAACTCTCTTCCCTTGATTTGATTTATCTTTACTTTCTGTTGTTGAATTTGATTTTGATGGATTATTGTTGAATTTGAGTTTGTATTTATTGATTTCGATGGATGATTGCTGAATTTTGAATCTTGATGATAGCTGTTGCATCCGAGTTTGTATTTATATGATTTGATAGATTTTTGTTCATTTTTGAATCTTGATGTTCGTTGATAAATTTGATTTTTTTTTTTTGGTATTCATTGTTGATTTAATTTAACTTTTGGCAAGATGAAATTATATGGGCTAGGTCATCTAAGTTATGGAAATCTTGTCTTCTATAGTCACATTAGCCAGCATGGTGAGGACATATAGTCTGGCTTTGGATATATTTTTCGGGTGTAGGAATTTAAGATTTTCGAAGCAAGCTAGCGGCATCGCGAAAATGTTAAATACCATGATTCTAGAGGTATGTGCATAAGTCAAGGACTCTGTGATTATCGTAGCCTTGCTTACTAGTATGACGAGGATTTAGAGTACCATAATTTTGGATAGACGCATATGATTATCAGATTGTACCTTAAATGTTTTCGAACATGTTTTCTCTACTTTTGTTTCAGTCATTCAAAAAAAAGGAAGGAATTAATATTTGTTTGTTTTGTTTAGTTTCTTATTATTTAACTTAGGAGTAGGTTTAGTTGTTTTTATAAACCTCGTGTAACTTCTAGCTATAGTTTCTCTTAATACAATGAATCGATAACTTTGCTAGACCTTATCTTGGATTTGATAATTTAGCTCTGGATTTCAAAATGGTTCTTCCTTAAACAGATAAGCAAAACAGATTTTGTCGTTATTTTCTTCTTGCCATTATTCTCGTATTAAATAATAATGATAATAAAACTGTCTTGATTTCGCCAATCACCTGTTTTGTAATTTTGGTAGGAATCTGAATGTTGGTCTTAACGTAAAATTAATTTTTATATTGGGACATGAGAATATATATATGAATATATATAGTGGAAACTTTCCTGACACTTATTCATGCTACACTTGATTTCCACCTATCTGAATACATATTAATATGTCGTTAATGTTTAAATTTTCAAAACCCCAATATTTTCGATTCTCTGCTTTTCCTAGCTTAACTCGTAATTTAAATATAAAATTTTATGATAATAGTTTTATTTATATCACTGCACATGTATGTTATACATAGGGTTTTGATTCAAAAAAAAATTTTGGTTGAATTTTGTGTTGAATTTGTCAAATCTGAGACTGTGTGCATATTAACCGTTAATACTAGATTTTTAAATGTTAGTTCAAATTGTTGTTTTTAAATGTAATATTAAGAGTTGTGTACGTTGTTGTATGTAGGGATATAATATTAGGCTTCATATTCTTACATGATAGGTTGTGATAAACATTGAGCTGGTTTTGATGTACAATTATCCAAAATCCTGAAAACTGAATACATGTTAACATTTTCACATTTGATTTTCAATGCTTAGTTCAATTTTAGATTTAACATGTAATATTGAACTGTATGCGTAGATAAATGTATGGATAGTAAGTTAGGGTTTCTTCTCTATCATATTAGGATATTAGAAGCATTGAGTTAGTTGTGATGTTTCAAAACCCTAAAATCTGAGACTGTATTATGTTAATATCTCACTGCTTTAAATGTTAGCTTATTTTCAGACTTTGCATGTAAATGCTGAACTAAAACCGGGTTTAAACCTTTCAATACTAAGCTATACCCTGTACAAGGACACACACACCCTAACTTAGTATACACTGCCATGTAAACCTAACCCTTCCTCTCTATGTTATGTTCATATATCTATATAGATATATATAGAGTTTAAGCATACATGTTATAATGTATATGTATACAAACTAAATCTCTACCTCTTTACATAGATATATATATGGTTAGCCATGCAAGTTATGAGTAAATAGGTTGTGCATTGTAGATTGTTTAACCAATATGCCATGAGTAGTGTAACTTGATAGCTGTTATTTTGAAACCCAAATTCTCCTATACACTTTCATGTATATTTCACATACACACATGCCTACTATCTAACCATATGAACATGTCCACATACACCTATACACACACGAACCACATAACCTTACATAATGCTAGCTTTTCCTTCTCTAACACTCTATATATATATATATATATATTGTGATTGGATTTCAATGCAATTGACTTTCATTCTTTAACTTTTGATTGTGATTTTCTTTGAATAGTACCCCTTTATAGATAATTGGTAGTCATCTTTATTTATTTTTGATAAGTACCAGTTTCATATAGGATGGTAGACTGCCTTACACTTTTGATGATTATTATTTTTGTATCTTTCTAGTTTAGCACCCTAGATTGCTTGTGTGTTTTGATACCCTATGACCGTTTTGGTTTAGCATGACTAGTATACCTAGATGAGACTTTCACTATCATCGTATGCCATGACCTTGTATGTCATCCTTTTAAATCGTATGATTGTTTAAGTTCTGAGACTTTGATTGTGGGGGGGTTTGACCTAGAAGGAGTATGAACATTATAATTTTGAGGACGAAATTTTTCTAAGGTGGATAGACTTGTAACATCCAGTTTTCTAAAATGAGGGTAATTTTGAAATTTTGTAATTTTAATCATTTATTGATTTGACATTTAAATCATGATATGATTTTTGGTAATTTTTAAATCATTTCAAAACTATTTAAAATTATGACTTGTGATTTTGATGTTTTGCTAGTGAAACCCTAGAGACTGTTTGACCTAGAGCCTAACCATATGATTAGGATATTTTAATGTCATTTTTGGCCTAGGGATATTTTGTATTTGACCTCTTTGAATTATATTGATATTTATTGCGTTGGTGATTGTTGATTTTGACCTTTGATAGGTGTAATTTTGTGATGGTTTTGTGTCCGTAGCGGACACGTATCAGTTTTTATTTACAAATGTTTGATGTGCCTCAAAGAGATTTTTTTTATTGCTGATTTATTTTGAAAAGTATTTGAATGAGATTGTTTTCTGCATGTGTTTCCTGTGATTGCTTTGTTTTAATTTCGAGGACGAAATTTTTTTAAGGTGGATAGATTTGTCACCCCCAATTTTCAGAAACAGGGGTATTTTTGTCATTTTATATTTTTGAATATTTTTGAAATTTATTTTATTATTTATGATATTGTTTTGGGGTTATTTGAGTCGGGTTCGAATTTCAACTCAATCCGACTTGAAACGGGGACCCGGGGGTAGTTTGACTCTACTGGGACCCACATACTAGTTAGGCATGGCCCACATGATATTAATTTTAGTCCACATGATATTAATTTTAGTTAGTAGTTAGACTAATTATTTATGGATATGTTTAGTTTAATTAGAGACTTAAACTAGACTAAATTGACCTCAACCTTTAACCCATTCCCAATTTAAATCAAATAGATTAGTGGAGGGCATTTTGGACATTCAAATATGGGACACCTCACCCTTTTTGGGCAGCCACCTATGAGGGGGGATAAGGAGTGAGTCACTCCTTCATTCATTTGTTTTCATCCACTCTCTCTCTTGTTCTTCCCCAAATTAATTTAGAGATGAACCTCCATTGATTTCATCTCCAAATCAACCCCTTCTTCCACCAAATCTTCTTTATTTCTCTTCTACTCCATGGTTAGAGGGTGCTAGCCAAGTTTGGGAGGATTCGGAGCTCGTTCGTGTCCTTTTGGAATCTCTACGTGTCGGTGTCGTATCGGAAGGCTTTTCCTTTGAATCTCTCTCCCGGAAGGTATAATCTCTCCTCTAATCCATCCCTACATGCATATAGAAATATTTTGAACCCATAGGAATAACCTCCATGGTTGTATCTCCATTTTTGTCCATTTCGTGTCCATTTGGAGGTCATAGGAGTGTCCTTTGTGTTGTGGTTGTGTCCATGTGGGAAAATTCCAAATTTGGACACACTATGTGTTGTTGTTATGTATGAATGAATTATTACATGTTTAATCTCATATTTTTGTATTGGAGATGTGTTCTATAGTGTCTCATATATATATATATATTAGTATAGAGAGAGTTCTTGATATATTATGTTATATACTTGTGTTTCTTTTGTCTCAAACTACCTAAATTCGTCATAATATTTATCCACGTTTTTAGTAGCAATAGCAACTTAGAAATGTCATAACTTTTAGCTTAAAATTCTGATTTATCTTCCATTTTTTTAAAAGAAGCGTATCGAAGTTAGCTTTCCAAATATATATTTTAACAAGCCAAATTCGTTCTAAAACTTTCTGTAAAATTATTTGAGTGTCAGCTGTACGAAAGACGAACGCGTTTCGGTGTTTTTGCGATTCCGGGAGCTTCCGGACACGAAAATGCGATCCGTTTAAAGTTTCGGAAAACTAACACAAAGATCTATAACATACTTTAATCCTAGAATTTAGTGAATGCCCAATTGGTACAGTATTAGTTTTAAGTAGAAGAGTGACTATACGATATATGTATTTTGTGTAACCTATGAGCCTATGTAGTATGGATATTAAATGAATATAGAGTATGTAATGCATGATATGTTAGATGAATGAAATGATATATATGATATATATTCTCTTTACATTAATGTATATATATGGTTGAATACAAGCATGTAGGAATGCAATTAATATAATACATATAAGCAATGCATGAATGAAAGAATGATATACAATGTATGCATGAAAGTATATAATGAATGCTAGATATGAATGCAAGATATATATGTAATGATAGATATGAATGCATAATGTATAAATATTGTAATACAATATATAATGATAACATGTATGGTAATGTAGAGTATATGATGCAAGCATAAATGAATGGAAAAAATACATGTATATTGGTAATATAGAATGTAATACATGAATGCAAGCATGCAAGATAATGTAATATATGAAAGGAATGAATGATAATATATAACATGATATGTAAGGTAATACAAGGTATGAAATATATGATGTGTGCATGTTTGTATGTCTCTATGTTAATGTATGAAATGATGTGAATATACAATGTATGCATATGTATAAAACATGTAGGTAATGCATAGATGCATGAATGAAATAAATGTTTGCAATATATTAATATAAATATAAGTATCTAATATACATGAATGTAAGTATAGTATAATACAAGTATACATGTATGTATCATGTAAATATAATATACATGATATGTACTATGCATGTATACAAGGTAAGTATGTATGTATGTATTTCTATAAACTGAGTTAACCTATAACCTTTTACACACATGCATTCATACACCCTTTGACATCATGTATCCCATGTCATATACACCTACCTATCACTAAATTTTTGAACATTAACACATATCTTTTCACACACATGCCAAACACACACATACTCACTTACTCTTTTACCTCTCTTTCTCTCTCTCTCTCTATATATATATGTATGTGCCTATATATATAGCTTTCCTATATATATCTATGTATATGAATATGTGAATGTGAATAATATATATACATTATATGACTAAGTTTGTGTGCCTTGTTAGCTTATGGTTTAGTTTTGTGCTTGGTTTAGCAAGTTACTTAGGCTATGAGTTAGTAGCTTTCTTGGATACTTGATTTGTATATACTTAGTTTGTTTAGACCTAGAATAACTTATTTGACCTAATTTAGACTTGTTAGACCTAGTTTGACCATAGTTGACCTAGGTTTGACTTTCAGGGTTGACCAAGTTGACCAAGAGTTGACTTTGGTCTAGATTGACCTAGAATCATGTAGAATGCATAATAGAACTTCATATTGCCATTTTGGACTTGTTTTGACTTTTGTTGTTCTAATTAGGAGCCAGATACCGCTCCTCGGACATTATATTTACTTTGGACATTCAGACACCAGGCGAGTACATTCTCTGATCATTTCATATCCTGCTTAGAATTATTTCATGCAGTAGATTACTTTACTTGTACTGTCACGTTGGTCACACGGATTGGTACTATATGGATCCCTTCTTGAGATGTTATCCTTAGGGAGCATCGGATACTACATGTTCTGTGCGTTTCACTTACATGGCGTATCACTATGCTTCATTGGTTCTTCGATCACTTGTGACATATACTCTTATGATCACGTAGTCTTCCTGGAATCCTTATCCTATTTATGGGTCACTATGTACCACCCTTCGGGGGCTTATCACCCTTCGGGGGCTTATCACCCTTCGAGGGCTTACCACCCTTCGGGGGCTGTTACATAGAATCATAATATAACCTGGTTGGATCCTTGTGTATTGATTGGGGGTACGGGGGAGTAGAAGTGGACATGTGAATAATACACCAGTAGTGTAGCATCAGAATCATTCCATAGTGTAGCATCAGAATCATCCCATGCCATTTACATGTCCATGTTGTACTCTGACTCACTAGCCACATGTTAGTTCTTTATTTATAGTAGATATTTCTATTACAACTCTCTCTCTCTGTTTACATACTGCATTTCTTTCAATACCTGTATCTTACTTTACTGCATGATTATATTTTCTAACCTGCTATGATCTGTTGAGATGTACTGTACTCGCTCCTGTCCTAACTGGACCTGTTGATAAATTTTACAGATAGCCTGGGATTGCCTGCTAGCCTAGAGGATACACAGTAGAGATTGTTTAGATAGTTTTTCCATTGTCTGGAGTTGTATTATTTTATGGATTACTATATTTTTGAGATTTGAGATGTATTTCTGGGTTTGTGTATCTTAGACACTTAGATTTCTCTCTGTTGTACCTCTTTTGGATTTCATGTTTTATCTATCCTTATCATGCTCTACCTTAGATGTGATTGAGTCTGCATCTGCTATGTCACCCCCATTCGGGGAGCATAAACTGCTTAGCATTATATGTTAGATGTTGTGACCTAGGACAGCGTTCTACCGTCGACACTGCGGCGTAGGCTGGGCGTCGTTACGTTCTCGTACCCTAACAGTGGGTGCGGGTCATGACAGATCGACCAAGTCGATCGAACGGGAACAGTTGAATTAAGATCCATTCCTCGTTATGGAATGTCTTCTTCGGAACCAAGTCCCATATTCAGCGGGTTGCGCCTCGAGGATTGACTCTGCGGCTGAGTCGGGAGAGACCTCCCGTTGCTCTGCTTTTCACGCCGCTTGCGTTGGTTTTGGCTTTGTTTTCTGAATGCGTTTTCGTGAATGTTTTCGATGGTTTTCATGGCTTGCATTTCGAACTTGCATTTCCTATCGAACTCCTTGAATAATGCAGTGTTCTAATCGGTTGCTTGTGCGATTTCAGGTAATCGCGTAGGCGACGTCTAGCGCGGCCAATAAGTTTTCTCGCCGAGGTAAACTCAAGGTGAGTGGCTGACCCTTCTCTTCTCGACCCCCTTCTTAAGTAAATCGATAGTGTTGTTGCGGATGAAAGAATGAAAGCAAGGGCACGGACACGGTAAAATGATCAAGTTTCAAAGAGAAAGTAGGCTTGGCCTTAATAACTAAATGTTGTCTTAACTCGGTCATTGGACAACTTGTCGACAAGGAGAGAGTTTCCTCGAGCGACTACCCGGGGCCACGGGACTGACTCGGCCTAGGAGGAAGCACGGTATAGCTGTACTGGATGATAGCACGGGTTAAGCGGAGACTTGCAGCGGGGCTCGCTACTTGTGCTGCAAGGGCCCCGACTAACAAAGCTATAGTCCAGGATGGCTTGTGATGTCAGTGACCAACACACGAAATAATTGCACCTGGTATGGAAATGATAACAATTGACAGGGAAGAACATGGTAAGTTTCATAAGGCGCAGCGCGGGCCGCCGTCGGTAAGTTTCAACGTAAATTTCACTATGCTTGTCATATGCTTGTTTGCAATTCATTAGGATGGTTAGAAACATTCATACTTTAAGTCAATTAAACTCTTCAACCAAATGAGAGCTTGGAACTTAAATAGCCACGTACCAGTACAAAGTGTAATGTACTGATCCTCGCTCTCCACACAGGTACCCCGAACTACGAAGGGCGTGCCACTTGAAAGCTCAAGGCGAAGTGAACCCTTTTGAAGCCTCGTCCGCGTGTAAAGGCTTGTTTCTGGATTCCTTTTGAAGAAGACCCGCACTCAGTCCAAAAAAAGATGACATCTCGACTCGCCTCGATAGCAGGTGGAAATGTGTAATAGTTTTTGCTTGTAAAAAGGGATGTAATGTATGGAACGACTATCTCATCGGCGTTCATTTTGTAAGTCGAGTCATATTGTAGCCCGCGCGACAATGATTGTAAAGGAGTCTATGTAAAGTTTTATTATCATCAATGAAAAAGTCTATTTCTATTTCAAATGTGTCATTCAATTTCTCTGCGTACTCTAACTTGATGTTGTGTTTCGGATAACCTTATGACTATGCCTTGTGCGATCGCAACTTAGGTTCGCACGGCATCACGCCCGGGGGATGACTATCGATTCTATGGAATCGGGGCATGACAGGACGAGTCGGGAGTGTTACGCGTGAAGGGACGGCTATGCGTACCGGACGACGCAGAACTTAGAAAGGAGATAATGTCGGAGGCGCATTATACAAAATATTCCTTGCATCCTGGCAGTACCAAGATGTATAAGGACCTCCACGTTGTCTTTTGGTGGCACGGCATGAAGAGGGACATAGCGCTCTTTGTGTCAAAATGTATGGTCTGTCAGCAAGTCAAAGCCGAGCACCAGCGACCGGGCGAGGAGATGCAGAACCTCGCCATTCCAGAGTGGAAGTGGGATCACATCACTATGGACTTCGTTGTTGGCTTGCCGAGGATGCCGCGGGGAAACGACGCCGTCTAGGTCATCGTCGATCGACTAACCAAGTCAGCGCACTTTATCGCTATCAAAGTTACTTGGAGCGTCGACCGCCTTGCTCAGATATACCTTGATAAAATAGTTCGGCTGCACGGGGTCCCAGTTTCTATCGTCTCGGATCGGGATGGACGGTTCGTAGCGCGCTTCTGGAGTAGTCTTCATTCAGCACTGGGGACCAAGTTAAAGTTCAGCTCAGCTTATCATCCTCAGACTGATGGCCAAACAGAGCGGGTGAACCAAATTCTCGAAGACATGTTACGTCTCTGTGCGATCGACTTGAAGTCAAGTTGGGACGTCCATCTACCGCTGGCCGAGTTTGCATACAACAACAGCTATCAGTCCAGCATCCAAATGGCGCCGTATGAAGCTTTGTATGGCCGGAAGTGTAGATCGTCCACTTGCTGGGATGAAGTCGGGGAACGACAGATACTTGGTCCGGAGCTGGTGGAGCAGACTGTGAAGAAGGTCAAGTTGATACGAGAGAGATTGAAGATAGCACAAAGCCGGCAGAAAAGCTATGTCGACACGCACCGACGCCCCCTCGAGTTCTCGAAAGGTGACCATGTATTCCTGAAGGTGATGCCTATGCGTGGAGTTTCCCGGTTCGGTACGAAAGGAAAGTTGAGCCCAAGATTTGTTGGCTCGTTCGAAATATTGAAGCGAGCGCCCCGGTAGCTTACCAACTCGCCTTGCCACCTGCATTGTCAGAGGTACATGACGTCTTCCACGTCTCGCAATTGCGGAAGTACGTGCACGATCCGGGGCATGTGGTAGATTTGGGTAAGCTGGACCTGAAGGCGGACTTGTCATATGTCGAAGAGCTGGTACAAATCTTGGAGTGCAAGGATAAACTTTTCCGCAACCGTGCTATTCCTCTAGTCTGCGTCCTCTGGAGAAACCATTCGGTCGAGGAGTCGACGTGGGAGCTTGAGTCAGAAATGAAGGAGAAGTTCCCTTTATTGTTTCCGTAGAGGTAGGTTCTATTCTTAAGTTTCGAGGACGAAACTTTTTCTTAGTTGGTTATGGTGTAGTGCCCCGTCCCTACATCGTGCCCCGTACACTGTTCACGGGGTACGCGAGAAAGGAACACTGTCGCTATCGATTCGGTCGGGACCAATAGGTCGGGATCGACCGAGTCGATCGAACGGGAACGGTTGAATTAAGATCCATTCCTCGTTATGGAATGTCTTCTTCGGAACCAAGTCCCATATTCAGCGGGTTGCGCCTCGAGGATTGACTCTGCGGCTGAGTCGGGAGAGACCTCCTGTTGCTCTGCTTTTCACGCCGCTTGCGTTGGTTTTGGCTTTATTTTCTGAATGCGTTTTCGTGAATGTTTTCGATGGATTTCATGGCTTGCATTTCCAACTCGCATTTCCTATCGAACTCCTTGAATAATGCAGAGTTCTAATCGGTTGCTTGTACGATTTCAGGTAATCGCATAGGCGACGTCTAGCGCGACGAACAAGTTCTCTCGTCGAAGTAAACTCAAGGTGAGTGGCTGACCCTTCTCTTCTCGACCCCCTTCTTAGGCTAAATCGATAGTGTTGTTACGAATGAAAAGATAAATGCAAGTGCACAAACACAAATGAATAAGCAAGTTTTTCTAAGAAAAGGTAGGATATGTCTTAACAACTAAAAACATGTCTTTGCAAGGTCATGGACAACTTGTCGACAAGGTGAGCGTTTCCCCGCACGGCAATCCGAGGCCACGTGACTGTTGCGGCCGAAAAAGGAAACAAGTAATTAGCTGTGCTGGGTACGGGTTAGGCGAGGACTTGCAGCGGGGCTCGCTACTCGCGCTGAAAGGACCCCGTCTAACAAAAGCTAGAGGAGTCCACGATGGCTCTGGGAGCCAGTGACCAACACACGAAATATTGCACTTGGTATGGAAATGATAACAATTGACAGGAAAGAACATGGTAAGTTTCATAAGGCGCGGCGCGGGCCACCGTCGGTAAGTTTCAACATAAATTTTACTATGCTTGTCATATGCTTGTTTGCAATTCATTAGGATGGTTAGAAACATTCATACTTTAAGTCATTTAAACTCTTCAACCAAATGAGAGCTTGGAACTTAAATAGCCACGCACCAGAACAAAGTATAATGTACTGATCCTGGCTCTCCACGCAGGTACCCCGAACCACGAAGGGCGTGCCACTTGAAAGCTCAAGGCGAAGTGAACCCTTTCGAAGCCTCGTCCGCGTGTAAAGGCTTGTTTCTGGATTCCTTTTGAAGAAGACCCGCACTCAGTCCAAAAGAAGATGACGACTCGACTCGCCTCGATAGCAGGTGGAAATGTGTAATGATTTTTGCTTGTAAAAAGGGATGTAATATATGGAACGACTATCTCATCGGCGTTCATTTTGTAAGTCGAGTCATATTGTAGCCCGTACGGCAATGATTGTAAAGGAGTCTATGTAAAGTTTTATTATCATCAATGAAAAAGTCTATTTCTATTTCAAATGTGTCATTCAATTTTTCTGCGTACTCTAACTTGATGTTGTGTTTCGGATAACCTTATGACTATGCCTTGTGCGATCGCAACTTAGGTTCGCACGGCATCACGCCCGGGGGACGACTATCGATTCTACAGAATCGGGGCGTGACACATGGGCCACCACTAAATCCTTGTCACGCCCCAGAACCAGAATACTGGAGAGCGGGAGAATGACTCAGCCAGCTACGTATTACGGGTAGATGAATACCGTATAATACGATCAATGCTGTCTAAAAGACGAGGGGGTGCATACTACATGAAAGTCTCACTATGGTCACTTCACATCTATTGTCTCAATCATTCTAACAAGAAACAGAAATGGAGAACATGTAAGATAAAGCAGTAAGGCGTCCCAAACGCTTAGTCAAAAATGTTCTTGATATCTGGCTTTACAAAACATAGCCAGATGATGTAGCAAAGTATACACAATTGTTTATCAGCTGCAGTCTGTCTTTAGTTACAATTTTGTAAAAGTAATTATAAGACAATCTGACTAACATGTCGGTACCAAACGACAAGTATAAAGTAATTAACAAAACGAACGGGGAGGTAAGGAACCCACTCGAGTCCTCCTGCGATCATTCCTCTAGTATTGACCATCTTGGAGGTAGAAGTAAGCTGAATCCTCGAGGACCGGCTCTAAATCTGGCTATGCAAAACCAGAGAGGTTAGACCTCTAATAGCAAGTACCGCAAGGGAGCACGATATGAGAAATAAAAACCAGTAGTAAGAGAATATGATATATAGATCTCTGCTGCTACTGGGATTCACATTACATCACGACACTTCGAACCAACTTTCCAACCAAACAAGGACAGAAGTTGGCCCGTCATGCCCTAACATTCTGATCGTCTCAATTAGTCAACAGAGTAGGTACAGTACACAAACAAGTAAACTTAAACGGCCATGCAACTACTACGGCTTGCTATGGTGAGTTTCAAGTCATCCTGGAATTATGCAATAAGGATTCCTCGGTTCTTACTATGCACAAGCAAGGCTAGTCTACCCAGTCAATCAATTGCGCCAATCATGAATTGGACGAGTCCCAGCGGGACGTCCGTCATCAATATACAATAAATAATATAAGCAGATACCGCTCCCTGCCCGTGTGGCAGATTTGCAGTATCTGTGGGGACCAGCCGGCCTGTCGGGTACTAATAGTCCAAAAGAGGGCTGCCATGTGAGAACTCGGGAATCCATTCTCTCCATGCAATCATTATTTTATTTAACTTAATAGCCTCTATGTTAAGTGAAATCCCATGCCGTGGATCATGGTCATTCAGAATGAGTACTTCCGTACAAGTACGATATGTCCAACTCCACAACGATACCCGTGCGGTTATGTTGTAGGTCTTACATAGCGTAATGCAACAATCAAAACTAACCACGGAATAATCATGCCTTGACCATAAAGTACACATGCTGCTTTTGTAAAGCAAATAAATTGAAGCCTGCACGTGCCTGTATGCCAATATTCGGATCGGCCAATCGATTGCAATAGTTCATAATTAATATAAACGTGTCTCATTACGACTAGCCAGTCTCTTAGTTCCAACTAGAAAAATATGATAAATTATTAATCAAGATAACAATCAATGTCAATCAATGTCAATCCGGGACAAGAAACAGCAAAAAGGCAATATGGGCAGCAATAGGTGGATGCCCATCTATGCGGCTGGGCAAGTCAGGCTCCATCTATGCGGCCTGGGAAATCGAGTCTCATGCAGCTGGAAATGGAAAGTCTCATGCGGCCAGGATTGCTCATGCGGCCAGGATTGCTCATACGGCCAGGATTGCTCATGCGGCCAGGAATGCTCATGCGGCCATGAATGCTCATGCGGCCAGGATTGCTCATGCGGCCAGGAATGCTCATGGCCAGGAATGCTCATGCGGCCAGGATTGCTCATGCGGCCAGGAATGCTCATGCGGCCATGAATGCTCATGCGGCCATGATTGCTCATACGGTCAGGATTGCTTTCTTCTCCGAATTTTCTGAGAACAGAACCATGGGAGCCATTGCTTCAAAGCTCTCTAAATCCTTCATTCCAAGCCCAAATCTGGACTTTCATAGGTCAAAATGGGATAGAACGAAATTCTCTACCATATGGAACCATCAAAACTTGAAAAACAACAAAGTTACTAGATCAAAACCTAAAAAATCCAAAAATACATTAAACTTAGATCTACATGAAATGAGCCATGGAAATTGAAAATGCTAAGTACTAAAGTATCTAAGAATCTTGAGAGGAAGACAATGGAACAACAAAATGGAGATCCATCAAGAAGCAAGTTGGCACTTGCCTATGCGGCTGGGTAGGTGGGGGAGAGTTTATGAGGAAGAAGAAGAGTAATGGTGAAGTAATAAAGAGAGAGAAAGGGAATAGGGCTTTAAATGAAGGAGTGGTGGTAGGTAGGGAGTTGGGTTCATGTTGAACCATCCAAGGCCGAAAAATAAACCAACTGGGGCCGAACCCAAAAATAAAGCAGAAAGTAAAATGCAGAAAGATAATTAGCGAAAAATTAAAGGAATTTAAATACAGAACAATACATAATAAATATTTAAATAAATACATTCCAGGAGTACATGTATTTAAAATACGTATTCTGGGAACGGAAAGTGACAAGTGACAATCATGCGATCAAGTCTGCAATAATCGAGTACTGAAACTACACCATACAATCGCTCCCGACCAATCAGTGACTACGGCTTTCTACATTAGCTAACTAGGGTTATCACAAGCCTTAGTTTCTAGCAACATGCAGTGAGATGTTCCTCCAGCCACAAGCCCTGCAGCTAATCCAGGTTATCCAGGCGACTTGGATTCATTAAGCAGTGCCTCGTTCTTTTTCATATATCAGTGAATCTAGACTTGTGCCCTACTCGTCGGCAGGCTTCAAGTCCCACATTGGTGGCCGGAAAAATGAGATCGCCTGTAACTGGAGAAATCTCTCATGACTACTGAATTATTCTAGTTATTAGCCTTAGCCATTTACAGTAGGTACCCCTGACCGTGGTAATCAGGGATCCATGTCCTAGACATGATACAAACATTACCGGTTCAATTATACAAACACAATCATCCACAGTGTCCAGACCATTCAATCTTGTCATGACATGCTAGCCGTCGCAACAGCCTTCGAAATATATATATATATATATATATATATATATATATATATATATATATATATATATATATATATTATGTCATATTCACTGTCAGGAGTACGTCACGTCGGGCCACCATCATGTGATTAACGTTTTATATTTATCAATACATTCATTTGGAGTGCACCCCAACGGGTCACTATCAATCATTACACTAACAATTCATGTTTAGGGAAACAATTTAGAATCATACATTATTAATCATAATAATAATTGTAAAGACAAATAAGACAAAAGATAGTGGGACCCGTAATTAATGCAAGTATGTCATGCGGCCAGAAATTAAATATTGCATGCGGCCTAGAGTAATACATAGGCCATGTGGCCAGGGATGTTTCATGCGGCCATGAATTATTTCATGCGACCAGCATATGAAATATTCATGCGGCCATGAATATGAAATATTCATGCGGCCATGAATTGGTCCATGCGACAGCATACGAAATATTCATGCGTCTATGCAATAATTGCCATATGCGGCCAAAGCAATTACTGATGGCCATGCGGCCAATAATGAATAGTAGCCATGCGACCAACTAAGAATTAGCCATATGCGGCCAACAATGAATAGTAGCCATGCAGCCAACTAATGCCTGCAAATGCAATTTTATGCAAAGAAATGCATGCAGAATAAAGCTAATGCATGCAAATGCAATTGCATGCAAGCTTATAAATATGCATGTGGCTAGAAATTAAATCATGCAATGCGGCCAAAGCTACTGGCCATATGCGGTCATCAATAACTAAGGCCATATACGGCCAAAAAATGAGTGCATATGCGGCCAGCTAATGGATTGAGCCTATGCGGCCAACTCAATTAAATATTCAATTAAATGGCCATGCGGCTCAGAGCTAAGAAATGCTCATGCGGCCAATTCAATTAAATATTCAATTAAATGGCCATGCGGCTAAGAGCTAAAAAATGCTCATGCGGCCAAAAGTACAATTAATGGCTCCCACAGAAAACATGTTTATAAAAAATACCATGGCCTCCATGCTCTATCAAACAACAATAGGAACCCAAATCCAGACTCCCGTAGGTCAAATTAGGGTAAAATGGAATTCTCTACAACATGGAACCATCAAATAGCAAAAATATGCAGGTTTGATAGATCAAAACTCATGAAAACCGAAAATACCACTACGCTAGATCTACAAGAAATTAACCATGAAAATGAAATAATGCTAAGTACTAAAGTGGGTTAGAAACACATGAGGAAGACAGTGGAACAAAAAAATAAAATTCTTCCATGAAGCAAGATGCACTTGCCTACACCTTCCTCTCTCAGGTTGGTGGAGAAGTAATGGTAGGGAAGAAGAAGAGTTAATGAGGAGAGAGAAATATTTGGTGGGATATAAATGAGGGTGGTGGTGGTAGGTGGGTTCACAACAAAACCAAACCAAGTCCAAACAATCCGAGCCGAACCAAGATAAACCAATCAATGAAATGCCAAAACAAATCAAGTAGGGAGACATGCAATACGAGTCTAAATACGTACACGTATACCAAAATACGTAATACGAACAATGGTCATTACAATTCTCTAGCAGAATCTTACAGTAAAAAACCAATTGCCAGAGACATATGAGAGTCTCTGAAGAAACTGTACGAAGAATACAAGAACAGGAGCAAGATGTTTGTGGTTGAGAAATATCACAAATGGTACTTTGAGGATGAGAAGTCCATGTTGTCGCAGGTAAAAGAATTTTTGAAGCTGCGACAGAAGTTGGAAGATGAGGCGATGCCCCTCCCTGACAAGTTTATTGATGGAGGAATTGTCTCAAAGCTCCCCGCTGGGTGGAGTAAGTTCTATGCAAACATGCATAGGAAGAAGCTTGAGATCAGCCTTGAAGATCTCTTGCAGGAAATCTATGTTGAGGACCTGTTATCCCTAGTTTTCAAAAACAGGGGTATTTTTGTCATTTTCTATTTTAGAATTTTTTTTGGGAATATTATTTCACGAATATTAATATTTAATGATTATAGGAGTCGGGTTCGAATTTTATCGCATTCCGACTTAATTCGGGACTCGGAGAAAATTTTGACTTGAGTTGTGATTAGCACATTAATTAGCCATGGCCTACCATACTTGACAATTAGGTCTAAGAGTTTGGACTAATCCCACATTAGTGTTTAGGCTTAAGTATGATTTTTATTTGGTCTAAACTAACCCCCAAAACCCAATTAGGAAGCTAACTTAGCATAGAAGTAAAGGGAGGGGCAAACTTGTAAATAGCAAGTGCCCCAAACCCCCTTATTAGGGCTGGCCACTTCTTCCCTCTTTCCTTCTTCCCACTTTAAATTTTCTTCTTCTTTTTCCAAAAGGAAGAAGAGAAATCCTTGGATTTCATCTCCACGTAAAGCTTTTCTTCCCGTTTTTCTTCCATCGATCTCTCCCTCTATCCCAAGTGGTGCTTCTCCAAGCTTTTGGGAGCAAGAAGTGGAGGAATGTGTCCTAAACAATTCGTTTTGTGTCGGAGCCGTGTCGGAGGATTTTAATTGGGATCCATCTCCCGATAGGTACAACCTATTCTCTTTTTCATTCTTTTCATCATGATAATTAGTTTGAAGCCCGTAGGATTTACCTCCAAGGTTGTGTCTCTATTTGTGTCCGTTTCGTGTCCTTTTGGAGACGTCTAGGTGTGTCCTATGTGTAGGATTGTGTCCTAGTGGAAAAAACCCTATTTTAGGACACTTGTGTTTTGTTATTTTGTAGAATGATTATTTTAGATGTTAAATCTCAGATTTGTGTTGTTAGGAATGTGTTTTTCAATGTATCATATGGTATCATATCAATTTATTTATATATATATATATATATATATATATATATATATATTTTATATATATATATATATATATATATATATATATATATATATATATATATATATATATATATATATATATCATTTGTTATGTATATATATATATATATATATATATATATATATATATATATATTTTTATATATATATATATATATATATATATATATATATATATATATATATATATATATATATATATTAAAAAAAAAAATATATATATATATATATATATATATATATATATATATATATCACACCATATATATATATGGTGTGATATATATATATATATATATATATATATATATATATATGGTGTGATATATATATATATATATATATATATATATATATATATATGGTGTGATATATATATATATATATATATATATATATATATATATATATATATATATATATATATATATACATATAAAAATATCTTCTCATGATTACTCTCCTTGTATCAAATTAACTGTCCTTCTTTGATAATATCTTCTCATGTGCCATATTGATCTCCTTGTTTCAATTCGTCTCCAGGATGACGAAGACGCACCCGCAGGCCACTGGATCGAGTAGCTTGCACGAGAGATCTGACCAGGCTGAGGAGGAGGTTCACGAGACTGCCCCCAGTGATTCTACTATCCCGGAGGCCGTGAGTTTATATTGTGTATGTGTGTGTGAGCTATTGTGTTTGTGTGAGTCTAGATATGGGTACATAAGTGAGCCTATATATATAGCTATTAGCCTATGTGTGTGAGCCTATAAGGAGAGTCCTAAGTGGAGTGGAAAAGTGAGTGAGTGAATGAGTGGTTGAGTGAATTAGAATTTAGTGAGAGGGTAATTTTGAGTTAGGAGCGTCGGAACGCATCCAAACTTGGAGGGGACTTAGTTATTATAAAATAGAGTTTGCGGGTAGGCTCCTAGGTGGAAATCGGGGCTTCGTGTGGGATTAGGAGGATGGTATCGCACGATACCATTGAGTATCTTGAGATACTCGAGATAACGGGTAAATGACCAACATGGACCGTAAGATGGACTGGATGTCCACTTACCCTAGGGAACTTGGTAGGTAATGGTTGTATAGGCTAGTACCCTACTACCCTAGGAAGCCCGGAGTGAAATTCCTAAGAGAAGGCCACTTGGCGTCAAGTTAGAATGGTTTAAGGGTAAGTGTATTAAAGGGGTAATCGGGTAAATTCAAGATATGGGGTTCGGGTATTCGGATTGACTTGAAACTTAGGTGACTTGTTAGGTACACCCTACAAATGTCATATTTGAACCGATTTTGGCTCAGTTGACCCAGAGTTGACTTTTTATCTAAAAGTCAACGATGAGTCAACACTTTGTCTAAATTTGACAAAATCCAAAGCAGAGTTGACCAGTTGACTGAAAATCAACTGTTAGTCAATATTTAACTTGTTTGACCTAGGATTGACCCAGGGTTGACTCAGTGTTGACCAGAGTAGACTTTTTAACCAAAAGTCAACTGTAAGTCAACCCTCGACCCAGATTGACCTAGTTTGACTTGGATTGACTTCCTGTGACCTTGTTTGACCTTGGTTGTTCTAGTGTGATCCAGTTTGGCTCAGTATGACCTAGTGTGACCTAGTTTAGCTTGGTATGACTTAGTTTAATCCAGTTTTGACTTAGACTTGCATATCATGACTAGATTAGCTTTTCTTTCATTATTAAACCATGTTTGGACTCATGGCATCTCATCTATAGGTCTGTGATTACTTTGAGCGTCTGTTCACTTTATCCGCTCAGGACCACAGGCAAGTACATTCACTGATAGTTTTTATTGTCTTGATATCTGCTATATCCGATTCAGTTGTAGTGTCTTACTTGATTCCTAATACGATGGTTCACGGACTAGTATATGTCGGATCCTGTCATGAGATGTTGTTCCCGGGTTACTTGGTATATTGGTACATGACTCGACTTATTACTTGTAATTGTATAGACATGGACTTGGGAGTAGGCTGATCACCTGCTTTTGAATCCCGTGTTATGACGTGTTATGTCCGGATCCTTTATACTATTCGGGGATGGGGAGTTATTAGTGGTTGTGTGATCAAAATTCCCACATTGTTCTATTGTACACATTGTTCATAGCTATACCCTCGCCTCACGACGGGTAAAGCCTTATCCTACATCGTTCATAGCTTTCCATGGTGACCGGCCTTACCGTTCTATTGTACACATTGTTCATAGCCGGTCGAATGGAAAGCCTGATCATGTTTCCCGAGCCGATCACATAACGCTCTAATAATTCAAGGCATATTTTATATTTACGTATCTTATCACATGTCATGTTATGTTTTACATTCAGTACTTTTTCACCATGCTATGATATTTAGTAACTCACATGTTCTACATGCCTTTATGTTATACCTTGATTGGAGACTAAGTTCTGCTCGGGAGAAGGGTTACAACCCCGGTCCTTGTTTGGTTTAAGGGTTGTAACTCAGCTTCCGAACGGTTCCCAAGTCTTCATATATCTTTGTCTTGTAGTTCATTATACTGTCTCTTATAGAATTTGTCAATTCACATGGAACTGCTATTAGTGTTTGTACTTGCTTATTTTTTTGACAGATTATCGTTGATATATTACAAATGATTCTGAGGCAGATTGCCCGACCTACTATGGGGTCGAGTCTGATGGAGTAGACCTGGACCATGGCTTGTTAGTAGAGCCACTAGACTTTGCTCACCCTGAGTAGAGTAGCTTAGTTAGGGTTGCCTGGCCTGCGAGCCAGCTAGTACTTTTCAGACAGTAGTATTTTATATTATATTCTGTGACTTTGTGGTGTTGTGTATAGATTTGGGCTTATGTGGATCTCGAACTTATTTCCTGCTTTTATCTATCATATTTCCTTTCATGATATCTATCCTAGTTTGCCTTGTGATTGAGACTGTATTGCTATGTCACCTCCATTCGGAGTGTATATACTGTACAGGTACCTTTATCTGTTTAGTTGTAGTAATTATAGATGACCTAGACAGCGTTCTACTGCCGATGCTACGGCGTAGGCTGGACGTAACCATGTATTCGTGCCCCTAATCAGGGTACGGGTCGTGACACATTTTTGTGGTAGCCCACGCAGGTCCGGTATCGCAATTAGTGCGATCTCGTAATGGTGCTCGACTTAGAGTACTACTTACGAGCCTGCAATTAGGACGTCGGACCTAGGATATGATAGGAGTTTCTCAATCACACCTAGGAAAATTTTCAATCTTTTGATTATCATGATTACTCTCCTTGTATCAAATTAACTGTCCTTCTTTGATAATATCTTCTCATGTGCCATATTGGTCTCCTTGTTTCAATTCGTCTCTAGGATGACGAAGACGCACCCGCAGGCCACTGGATCGAGTAGCTTGCACGAGAGATCTGACCAGGCTGAGAAGGAGGTTCACGAGACTGCCCCCAGTGATTCTACTATCCCGGAGGCCGTGCCAGTTGCACAGGGAGGTCTACTACCTCCACCCCAGAGGGTTTCGATCGTTGTTCCAGAGATACTGCCGCTACTACCTCCGATACCGACGGATACACACCACATGTTCCTTCTCCTTCAGCAGATGATAGAGACACAGCGAGCCCAGGCAGAGGCGTCGCAGCGCCAGACGGAGGTGTCACACCATCAGATTGAGATGCTGAGACAGAGCATGGAGAACTCGCATCAGGTTGCACTGGCAGCCGTGGAGAGAGTGGTACCGAGTACGGTACAGGGCCCTACTGGCCAGCAGCCGTACCAGCAGCAGTCCAGGCCAGAGACAGTATTAGAATTTAGGAAGATGAGCTCCAGGGACTTCACGGTGTCACCCCCAGTTTTCAAATTAGGGGTATTTTGTCATTTTCAAGTTTTAACATATTTTAGGAATTTTATTTGATTTTATATGATTTTTAGGAATTTATTTGGGTTGGTTTGGATTTTATCCAATTCGGACCCAATTTGGAGACCCGGGTAGCCTGGACCCTAGTGGAACCCCCATACTAGCTGGGCTTAGCCCATGTACCATCATAAATAGGCTAGAAATTATTAACCTAATTTCCATGACTTAATTAGTCATTTTAGAGGCTTAATTTGTATTTAGAATCAAACCGAATCAAACCGAACCAACCCGATTTCAAAACAAACCAAACTAGGGTTAATGGGTTGTGGGCTATTGGATCCCAACCCAATAGCCCTAGGAGTGGCCGGCCATAAAGTAACCCCCCCCCCATTTGTCTTCTCCACAAGTTCTCTCTCTCTTTCTCAAATTTCTTTTTCTCTCCAAGTTCTCTCTCTCCAACAACAATTAGGTTTCTCATCAATCCTACATTTATTTCTCCTTTTCATTTTGGTTCTTTACATTAAGTGTAGAGAATTCAATTCTCTACACTTTGCCCTCTATTTTGTAGGTTCTCTCTAGAATTTTGGTTAGTGATTAATTAAGGGTGATTATATGTTAATGGTATATATATATATATATATATTTTTTTTTATTTAAGGGTGATTATATGTTAATGGTATATATATATATATATATATATATATATATATATATATATATATATATATATATATATATGTGTGTGTGTGTGTGTGTGTGTGTGTGTGTGTATGTATAGATATATATATATATATAGAAAAAATATATGTATACATGTATTTGGGTGTGTGTGTGTGTAGAGAGTGGTAGGATGAGAGAATGAGAGTGGTGGTGTGGTTGTGTGTGTGGTTGTGTGTGTGGTTGTAGAGATATATATATATCTATATGTATATGTGTATTTGTATATATATATGTATGTATATGTGTGTGTGTGTGTATATACGTAGAGATGTGAGTGTGTGTATATATGTAGAGATAAGTGTGTGTGTATATATATATATATATATATAGAGGGGAGGTTAGAGGATTAGATGTTGGTTATATATATATATATAGAAATAGATATATAGATATATAGATAGATAGGTATATATGTATTGATATATATATGAAGAGAGGAGAGGGAGGAGTGAAGGAGGAAGTAGGAGGAGAAGGGTAGAGCAGCAGCAGCTGCAGGAGCTGCATTAGCAGCAGGCAGCAGCAGTTGTAATGGCTGCAGCAGCAGCAAGCAGTAGCAGATGCAGCAGCAGCTGCAGTAGCAGAGCATGCAGCAGTAGCACAGCAGCAGGAGCTGCATTGGCAGCTCCTTCCCCCCCAATTCACCCCCTATTTGCCCAATTAACCCCCCCATAGCACCTTGTATGTATATATATATATAAAATATATATTGTACATATATAGGTAGATGGATAGAAGAATAGGAAAGAAGAAGTTAGAAGTTAGAAAGAAGTGGGGTTAGAAATGAGAGTCCAAGAAGGAAGTTGGAGAAGAGGAAAACTAGAGAAGTTAGGAAATTGAAGAAGAATAGGAAGGAGGAGTAAGAAGAAGAATTAGAGAAGAATAAGAAGATTAGAGAAGTTGAGAAGAAAAAGAACTAAAATCGAGAATCATAGAGGAGAATTAGAACGAGAGTAAAAAGGGACTTTTTGTTAGAAATCGAGTTAGAGGGCGAAATTGAGCCCGGAACATCGGATCGCGATGAAACTTGACATAGGCCTAGGTTACGTGATTTAGATTTTGCGGGTAAGCTTCCGAGTGGAAATCGAGATCATAGGGCGCCGGTATCGCGCCGTGTCAGCGCGTATCTTGAAATATTCAAGATATCTGCAACGGGCCGTAAGGTGGACTAGACACCCACTTTATCTAGGTATTATGGTAGATAACGAACCTATAGGATAGTACCCTACTACTCTAGGGAGATCGGGTCAAAATAACTAGCGTAGGTAGGCTATCTAGATAATCGCCGAGGGTAGAATTTTACCCTTAAAAAGGGTAAAATAGGAATTTGGCCCACGGCCAAGATTCGAGTTTCCAAGTCCAAGATGGACTTGGATATGGGTTGTATAGGTTGGTAATGAGTAGGATTAGCTGTCAAAACCTAGTCTTGGACCCAGTTGACTACGGTTGACTTTTTGGACTAAAAGTCAACTATGGGTCAACACTTTACCCAAATTAGTTCCAAATTCCTTTTAACTTGGACAGTTGACTAAAAGTCAACTATTAGTCACCAGTGACCTAAGGTTGACCTAGAGTTGACCTAGAGTTGACCAGAGTTGACCCGTTGACCAAAAGTCAACGGTAAGTCTGTTTTTGACCTAGATTGATCCGGATTGACTTCTAATGTTCTCCAATGACCAAGATTGATCCGACTAGACATGTCTTGACCTAGAATGACTAAATAGGGTTTAATTTGATTTAACTTTACTTCCTAAACTTAGTATTGATACGTCTTGTTCTCTATAGGTCCTCGAGACACTGCAGTTGATCCAGTCGACGTATATTATCATCTTACAGGCGAGTACATTCTCTGATACTTATTTCCAATTTATAATAACTGTTATGATTCATGTACTTAGTGTTGATATGCTTATTCCCGACACATGGTTCTCACGGATTGGTATTCTTGGATCCCGACGAGAGATTTTTTCTCCTTCTTAGGTTGGGATGTATTGTGCAAGCACCCTTGTAGCTCTTGCTCAATATATGGTCACTGATTCTAGAGAAGGCTAGCTACCTTCTCATTAGAATCCCGTGCAGTGATGTGTCCTGTTTGGATCCATTCTACCAGTTGGGGTAGGGGGAGTAGTAGCGTAGGTCTGTGATCATATCCCCTTGCATTCTTGAACAGTGTGAGTCATATACCGCACTTATGACTTGCCAGGCCGAATCTCGACAGGTACCCAAGCCGATCACAAGTCGAAACTATTACTCACACACATTGGATATATAGCTTACCTTGATTGTGTACATGCCATGATTCCGTTCTATTTTCTTGTTCTAGCTCTAGCTTTACAGCTTACCTTGCCATGATACATACATGTACACTCCATGATTTATTGTATATGCTCTATTTATAGTCTTATAGCTTTTATTCTATCTTGAGATCTGTCATGAGATATATGTACTCGTTCCATCCTGACTGGACTGTTGATAAAATATTACAGATATCGACGAAGGAGATTGCAGTACCTACTACGGTCCGGACGACGTAGTGGGCCTAGACTTGGTCCCGTAGGGCGTAGCTCCGCCTGACGAGACCATACCTCTTGTTTAGTTAGAGTAGATCTTTGTACTGGACTTAGTTTTCAGTTACTTTTGAGACTGTATTATATTTGGACTGTATTAGAGACTGGACTTGTATATTATTTGTATCTGGACTTGACAGGTTATATTTTATCGTCTTGTTGTCTTTATCTTTCAGTCTTTACTTATCGTCTTAGAGTTGTGATTGAGTACTTATATATATTCATTGCTTGTCCTCCGTTCGGAGTTGACTATATTCTCGACAGGTTCTGTTATATATATAAACTGTTGTCAGACTAGAAAATCCACAGCGTTCCACGTCATTTTTTCGGTGAGGGCTGGGCGTTGTCGCGTCACGTGCCCTTTTAGCGGGTACGGGTCGTGACACATTTTAGTGGTGGCCCACGCAGGTCCTGAAGTCGCGATTAGTGCGATGTCGTAGCGGTACTCGTCTTAGATTGTTGACTACGAGCCTGTGTTACCCATAGGAAGTAGTAGGCTAAGAGTGCTCAATCACAGTAGGATCTTTCCTTGCTTATCTTGCTTACCGTCTTTGATATTGATTTACTGCTTTCTAGCTGTCCTCCCTTGATATTGTCTTCATGTGCCATATTGATATCTTCTCTCAATTTGTCTCCAGGATATTGATGACTCATTCTCCTGACGAGGAGCACGGGAAGACGGAGAGGTCTGCCACCTCTGGCGGACAGGCTCCGGTCACTTCTCCGGCTGATGGGACTTCTGTTGGGGCTCTTGGAGGTACTCCTCCAGCTACCTCGATGACCGTCCCTGGGGCCATTGCGGGTGCTCTTCCCGTAGTGCCAGGGGCTACAGCGGGAGCTGTCGGGGGTATTCTTCCTCCTCAGCAGGGGACTCCTCCGGTGATGATGGGAGCTATTCCTCTATTGCCTTCTCTGCCCACAGACATGGGGCAGATGCTAGAGTTCTTTCACCAGGTGCTTGAGTCCCAGCGGGCTCAGCACGAGGCTCAGTTGAGGCAGACAGAGGCCATACACCAGGACATGGAGGATGCACACAGATTGGCTATGGCGGCAGTGGAGCGTGGGGCTCCACAGAGGGAGGTTCAGCAGCAGCAGCAGCCGGAGATCGGGGATATCCAGGCTTTCAAGAAGCTTGGTCCGAGGGATTTCAAGGGGACTGAGGGCATTATTTATGCTGATGACTGGCTCGAGGATATCGAGCGCCAGATGGGGGCCTGCCGCCTGGTAGCTGACCTGAAGGTCGAGGCGGTTGGGTTGCAGTTGTTAGATATTGCCCGGACATGGTTCCGGAACGAGCCGGCTCTTGCAGGAGAGGGCCATACTTGGGCTGAGTTTCAGGCCCTGTTCAGAGAGAAGTTCTTTTCTCCTACGAACAAGATTGGCCTGGTGCGGCAGTTCCAGAACCTGCAGCAGGACAGCATGACCGTAGAGGAGTATGCGGCGGAGTTCGGCCGGCTGAGCCGATACGCCGAGTATATGGTGAGTGACCCGGTGATCCGAGCGGAGCATTTCCGGAAGGGATTGGCATGGGATATCAAGATCCTGATCCCTTTCTTCTATGCGACATATGCAGAGGTTTACGCAGAGGCTCGGAAGGTGGAGAGGGAGTTGGGCTTGAAGCCGAAGAGGGATCGAGATTTGTTTTCGGGGGCCAGTAGCAGCGCAGGGCCTGCTAAGCGCCCTTAGCTTCAGCATCAGTCATTCCAGCATCACCAGCAGCAGGGGCAGGCCAGAGCGTCTGTCCAGAGGAGTCAGCAGCGTCCGGGGCAGGATGATCCACCGTGCCACTTCTGCAAGAAGCCCGGTCATCTCTTCGAGTTCTGTAGGAGGAGACTGGGGCTGTGTCTCTTTTGTGGTGCCGCTGGGCATCAGATACGGGAGTGTCCCAAGAACTCCCGTGTAGCTGGAGCAGCTCAGAGGGCACCCGTTCAGAGGGCACCAGCTAGTGTGTCGGTAGTTCAGCAGCGAGGTCCGCTCCCGATTCAGCAGCAGCAGTTTGTTCAGCACCGCCAGCAGAGGGGTGGTCAGGGTAGAGCCTTTATTCTTGCAGCCGAGGAGATGGAGCCTATCGCGGATGTTGTCGCAGGTTCTATTCTGCTCGATTCTTTTCTAGCTTTGGCCTTATTTGATTCTGGTGCTACGCACAGTTTTGTGTCTGTTTCTTTTGCTCTTAGACGCAATATTATTGCTGAATATCTGGGTAGGACTTACAAGATTATGACTGGGAATGGCATCATCCTAGTTAATAATATTTGCAAGGGGCGGAGAGTTTCTTTGAGAGGCCGGGAGCTGAGTGCGTGTCTGCTCGTAATGCCACTTCCGAGTTACGATGTGGTACTCGGTATGGATTGGTTGAGCACGCACCACGCTAGCATCGACTGCAGAGGGGGCAGGATTCTATTTAGGCCGTCGGGAGAGCCGGAGTATGAGTTCACCAGGGGTGCAGTGGAGCAGGGAGAGGGATTCTGCGGAGCGTTGTTGGCGGGGCCGGTGTTGCCACATCCACTCATTGCTGAGTTCTTGGATGTCTTTCCCGAGGAGCTGCCCGGGATGCCGCCAGATCGTGATGTTGAGTTTTCTATAGATCTAGTGCCGGGTGCTGAGCCTATCTCCCAGCACGTCTATAGAATCAACAACAGTGAGTTAGCGGAGCTGAAGAAGCAGGTCGACGAGCTGGAGGACAAGGGCTTTATTCGATCTAGTTCTTCACCTTGGGGCACGCCAGTTCTTTTCGTCCCCAAGAAGGATGGTACGGTACGTCTGTGTATTGATTACAGGGCGCTCAACAACCTTACCATCAAGAACAAGTATCCTCTGTCGAGGATTGATGACTTCGACAAGTTGAGCGGCACGAGGGTGTTCTCGAAGATCGACTTGCGTACCGGGTACCATCAGCTGAAGGTGAAGCAGGATGACATTCCGAAGACTGCCTTTCGGACCCGCTATGGCCAGTATGAGTATACCATCATGCCGTTTGGGTTGACCAACGCCCCATTCATAAACTTGATGAACAAGGTATTTCACCAGTACCTTGATAAGTTCGTGGTGGTCTTCATTGATGACATTCTCATCTGCTCGAATACACCAGAGGAGCACGAGGAGCACCTGAGGATTGTGTTGGACACTCTCAGGAGGGAGCAGCTGTATGGAAAGCTGTCCAAGTACGAGTTCTTCTTGGATCGCGTGGAGTTCCTAGGCCATGTTGTCTCTGGCGAGGGGATTTCAGTGGATCCGAAGAAGATTTCTGCAGTGGAGTCCTGGTCGACGCCAAGCTCAGTAGCAGAGGTTCAGAGTTTTCTGGGTCTGGCAGGTTACTACCGGAGGTTCGTGCAGGACTTCTCCAGGATTGCCCAGCCGATGACCCGCCTTACCAGGAAGGACGAGGAGTTTGTTTGGTCCGATGAGTGCCAGGCCGCCTTCGAGGAGCTGAAGGCGAGGTTGACTACAGCTCCTATCTTGACGCTGCCATCTGGATCTGGTGGTTATACGATCTACAGTGATGCTTCAGGACGGGGTTTGGGTTGTGTGCTTCAGCAGCACGGGAAGGTAATTGCCTATGCATCTAGGCAGTTACGTCCTCATGAGAGGAATTACCCTACCCACGATCTGGAGCTGGCAGCGGTCATCTTTGCTTTGAAGCTGTAGAAGCACTATCTGTATGGAGAGCGAGTTGAGATCTATACAGATCACAAGAGCTTGAAGTACGTGTTTACCCAGAAGGAGCTGAATATGAGACAGAGGCGACGGTTAGAGCTGATGAAGGATTTTGATATATCCTTGCAGTACCATCCGGGGAAGGCCAACGTGGTCGCGGATGCTTTGAGCAGGTATCCCGTGGCCATGTGTTTGACGATGGATCGTCACCTTCTGGCAGATCTGGAGAGCTTGGGCATAGAGGTGATAGTTCCTGGGTTCGAGGCGCAGATGTGGGGTCTGCAGGTGCAGTCGGAGCTGATGGAGAGAGTCAGGGCAGCTCAGTTTGAGGATGAGGCTCTGAGGGTCATCAGGGAGCAGGTCCAGATAGGGCTGTTGGATGAGTTCTCTTTAGCAGGGGATGGGTCGTTGAGGCATGGTACCAGATTGTGCGTGCCGAGCGGAGGACTTCGAGAGAAGGTTCTTCAGGAGGCGCACCGTTCTCAGTACTCTATGCATCCAGGAGCCAACAAGATGTATAGAGACTTGAGACAGCATGTTTGGTGGTATGGCATGAAACGTGAGGTGGCTCAGTTCGTGTCGAGATGTTTAGTGTGCCAGCAGGTGAAGGCCGGGAGGCAGAGACCCGGTGGATTGCTCCAGCCACTACCTATTCCTGAGTGGAAGTGGGAGCATATCACTATGGACTTTGTATCTGGGCTTCCGCGCTCTCCAGGAGGGAAGAATGCGATTTGGGTCATTGTTGATCGATTGACCAAATCGGCCCACTTTTTGTCTTTTAAAGTGGGTTTATCGACGGAGAGGTTGGCCGAGATGTACGTGCGGCAGATAGTCCGATTACACGGGGTGCCAGTGAGTATAGTCTCGGATCGGGACAGCCGATTCACTTTCCACTTCTGGTGGAGTTTACAGCTTAGCTTGAGCACATCGCTCAAGTTCAGTACAGCATATCACCCCCAGACAGACGGGCAGTCGGAGAGGACGATTCAGACCCTCGAGGATATGCTGCGCACTTGTGTCTTGGACTTCGGGGGATCTTGGGAGGACCACCTTCACTTGGTAGAGTTTGCTTACAACAACAGCTACCAAGCCAGTATAGAGATGTCACCTTTTGAGGCTCTATACGGACGGAGGTGCCGTACTCCCTTGTCCTGGGATGATGTCGGTGAGAGGGTTTTGCTTGGCCCTGAGATGGTAGTGGATGCTGTAGAGAAGGTCAGGGTTATCAGAGATAGACTTTGGGTGGCGCAGGATAGGCAGCGGCATTGGGCCGATAACTACCGGAGGCCATTGGAGTTTGAGGTATAAATTAGATTTTTCTAGTATTTGAGTCTGATTGTGATTGTTTTAGATCAAGCTCTAAGTCTTGTGTTTTGTTCTTAGGTTGATGATCTTGTCTTTCTGCGGATTTCTTCGACGCGTGGCACGATTCGTTTTGGTGGCGGTGGGAAGCTTAGTCCACGATACATCGGACCATTCCGTATCCTGGGCAGGGTCAGTGCAGTGGCTTACCGACTGGAGTTACCGCCTGCACTAGAGGGAGTGCACAGTGTGTTCCACGTATCGCAGCTGAGACGGTACGTGGCAGATCCCAGTCACATCTTAGACCACTCCGAGATCGAGGTGGGACCGACACTCAGTTACCCAGAGAAGCCGGTCGAGATCTTGGACCGAAGAGAGAAGGTGCTCCGGAACCAGGTCATTCCCTTGGTTCGCGTTGCATGGAGACACCACTCGCCAGGTGAGTCCACCTGGGAGAGGGAGGACGACATGCGGGAGCGATTCCCATATCTCTTCGAGCCTTGAGGTAAAATTCTTTCTTTTTCTTTTCTTGTTCTGTTCATGATTGCTGTGTTAGCCCTCATTCAATTTCGAGGACGAAATTTTTTAAGGAGGGTAGATTTATCACCCCCAGTTTTCAAATTAGGGGTATTTTTGTCATTTTCAAGTTTTAAAATATTTTAGGAATTTTATTTGATTTTATATGATTTTTAGGAATTTATTTGGGTTGGTTTGGATTTTATCCAATTCGGACCCAATTTGGAGACCCGGGTAGCCTGGACCCTAGTGGAACCCCCATACTAGCTGGGCTTAGCCCATGTACCATCATAAATAGGCTAGAAATTATTAACCTAATTTCCATGACTTAATTAGTCATTTTAGAGACTTAATTTGTATTTAGAATCAAACCGAATCAAACCGAACCAACCCGATTTCAAAACAAACCAAACTAGGGTTAATGGGTTGTGGGCTATTGGATCCCAACCCAATAGCCCTAGGAGTGGCCGGCCATGAAGTAACCCCCCCCCCCTGTCTTCTCCACAAGTTCTCTCTCTCTCTTTCTCAAATTTCTTTTTCTCTCCAAGTTCTCTCTCTCCAACAACAATTAGGTTTGTCATCAATCCTACATTTATTTCTCCTTTTATTTTGGTTCTTTACATTAAGTGTAGAGAATTCAATTCTCTACACTTTGCCCTCTATTTTGTAGGTTCTCTCTAGAATTTTGGTTAGTGATTAATTAAGGGTGATTATATGTTAATGGTATATATATATATATATGTATATTTAATGGTATATTTTATATATATATATATATATATATATATATATATATATATATATATATATATATATATATATATATATATATATATATATATATATATATATATATATATGTGTGTGTGTGTGTGTGTGTGTGTGTGTGTATGTATAGATATATATATAGGAAAAATATATGTATACATGTATTTGGGTGTGTGTGTGTAGAGAGTGGTAGGATGAGAGAATGAGAGTGGTGGTGTGGTTGTGTGTGTGGTTGTAGAGATATATATATATATCGATGTATATGTGTATTTGTATATATATATGTATGTATATGTGTGTGTGTGTATATACGTAGAGATGTGAGTGTGTGTATATATGTAGAGATAAGTGTGTGTGTATATATATATATATATATATATATATATATATATATATATATATATATATATATATATATAGGGGAGGTTAGAGGATTAGATGTTGGTTATATATATATATATAGAAATAGATATATAGATATATAGATAGATAGGTATATATGTATTGAAATATATATGAAGAGAGGAGAGGGAGGAGTGAAGGAGGAAGTAGGAGGAGAAGGGTAGAGCAGCAGCAGCTGCAGGAGCTGCATTAGCAGCAGGCAGCAGCAGCTGCAATGGCTGCAGCAGCAGCAAGCAGTAGCAGATGCAGCAGCAGCTGCAGTAGCAGAGCATGCAGCAGTAGCACAGCAGCAGGAGCTGCATTGGCAGCTCCTTCCCCCCCCCCCCCAATTCACCCCCTATTTGCCCAATTAACCCCCCCCCCCCCATAGCACCTAGTATGTATATATATATATATATATATATATATATATATATATATATATACATAGAGATGGATAGAAGAATAGGAAAGAAGAAGTTAGAAGTTAGAAAGAAGTGAGGTTAGAAATGAGAGTCCAAGAAGGAAGTTGGAGAAGAGGAAAACTAGAGAAGTTAGGAAATTGAAGAAGAATAGGAAGGAGGAGTAAGAAGAAGAATTAGAGAAGAAGAAGAAGATTAGAGAAGTTGAGAAGAAAAAGAACTAAAATCGAGAATCATAGAGGAGAATTAGAACGAGAGTAAAAAGGGACTTTTTGTTAGAAATCGAGTTAGACGGCGAAATTGAGCCCGGAGCATCGGATCGCGATGAAACTTGACATAGGCCTAGGTTACGTGATTTAGATTTTGCGGATAAGCTCCCGAGTGGAAATCGAGGTCATAGGGCGCCGGTATCGCGCCGTGTCAGCGCGTATCTTGAAATATTCAAGATATCTGCAACGGGCCGTAAGGTGGACTAGACGCCCACTTTATCTAGGTATTATGGTAGATAACGAACCTATAGGATAGTACCCTACTACCCTAGGGAGATCGGGTCAAAATAACTAGCGTAGGTAGGCTATCTAGATAATCGCCGAGGGTAGAATTTTACCCTTAAAAAGGGTAAAATAGGGATTTGGCCCACGGCCAAGATTCGAGTTTCCAAGTCCAAGATGGACTTGGATATGGGTTGTATAGGTTGGTAATGAGTAGGATTAGCTGTCTAAACCTAGTCTTGGACCCGGTTGACCACGGTTGACTTTTTGGACTAAAAGTCAACTATGGGTCAACACTTTACCCAAATTAGTTCCAAATTCCTTTTAACTTGGACAGTTGACTAAAAGTCAACTATTAGTCACCAGTGACCTAGGGTTGACCTAGAGTTGACCTAGAGTTGACCAGAGTTGACCCGTTGACCAAAAGTCAACGGTAAGTCAGTTTTTGACCTAGATTGATCCGGATTGACTTCTAATGTTCTCCAATGACCAAGATTGACCCGACTAGACATGTCTTGACCTAGAATGACTAAATAGGGTTTAATTTGATTTAACTTTACTTCCTGAACTTAGTATTGATACGTCTTGTTCTCTATAGGTCCTCGAGACACTGTAGTTGATCTAGTCGACGTATATTATCATCTTACAGGCGAGTACATTCTCTGATACTTATTTCCAATTTATGATAACTGTTATGATTCATGTACTTAGTGTTGATATGCTTATTCCCGACACATGGTTCTCACGGATTGGTATTCTTGGATCCCGACGAGAGATGTTTTCTCCTTCTTAGGTTGGGATGTATTGTGCAAGCACCCTTGTAGCTCTTGCTCAATATATGGTCACTGATTCTAGAGAAGGCTAGCTACCTTCTCATTAGAATCCCGTGCAGTGACGTGTCCTGTTTGGATCCATTCTACCAGTTGGGGTAGGGGGAGTAGTAGCGTAGGTCTGTGATCATATTGTAACTCCACTTTTTTCAGGAAATTTAAAATTTTCCTTTTTCCATAATTTTCTGAATATATTCTTCCTAAATCAATATTTTGTTATTAATTTTCTTAGCCCAATTATTTGAGTTCTTTTCTCTATTGGTTATGTGTATTGGACTTTTACTAAAGCCCATAGTCCAGCCTATGCATTCAGCAACCCTTTGGAATAAAACCAGCCCAACTGATTTTCAACCCACAGCCATTTGGATAGGATTAGTTTCTTCCACCCCTTAAACTTTTGAACTTTTGAATTTCCGTTCACAAACCAATTTCTAACGGCCATGGAGAGCAACCATGTGCTCTGACAACTCCAACAACCTGTCAGAGAGGGAGCAAGAAATTTTCCCGCCAAGAGGTCAGCCTGAGCCTCACGCTACCTGGCCTATTTAAGCCACTCTCCTCATCTACAACAACCCTCTCCAATTCAACAACCATTCCTTCTTCCTTTCTAAAATTTGTTCTGCATTGGCCATGGCGAATCACCCTGCCTCGATGAGCTCCTTCCTTGGTTGACGGACGACACGAAGAGTGGGACGCAACAGCAGGAAGCAAGAGAGGATCGACTAATTCTAATCGAGTGAGTTAGTTTTACCAATCTAGTTGATCCTTGGTTCTTTTCTCCTTGATCTAATCCCTCATCAGCGAAATTGTAGTTGGACTTGGAATTTCTCCTCAAAGCTCTTGATCTGTTCGGGAATTTGCTCCTGAGATTAATCGAAGAGGTATAGGTTTGATTTGACCCAATGATTACTGTCGTGCTCTTCTTTGATTTGGCTTTTTGTTTATTTTGGATGATAGATCGAGATCTAGAATCAAGTGGACCTCGTTTTGTTGATCATCCTAAACTCGTGTTTTAGAACATTGGTAAGTTCATTCTCGAATTCCTTTGTGATCTCTCAAAATAATCTTGTTTAGATTTAGAAACTATAGGTAATGTTGTTTGAATCATGTTTTTGACAGTTGAGCTTGAGTCCAGTTTATGGCTGTAATCAAGGATTTGACAACTCAGGTAACTCCAAATCTGTCCATAATTGAGTTTTGGGTGCATGTGTATGACGGGATAATGATTGTATGATATAGAATATGTGAGATGGAGTAGATTTATCCTGTTTAAATATGATCAATGGGCTAATACATTCCAATTTGAGAATGCAGTACAGTTATTATAGTTAGAAGTCCTCTTATTACAATCATTAAACATATTGTGTGTTGTTTCAGTCCCTAATTACTGTAGGAAGGAAATGAGGAAGGTTGTACAAGTTGATTTCAGATTGAATGAATTAAGTTAATTAAGATGATTTGTGTTTCATATAATTTTGATCCCTATTCATGATTTTCCCTTCGAATGCCCAGTTGGAACACCTGAGAATATTTTGATGATTACAAGTTGAGTAGTAAATTGTTTTTGCTGTTATCAAGTTGTGTTGAATGTGGAATTAGGACTGCATCTCAATGTTGAGATTGAGACTACATCTCAATGTTGTCCCTGGATTAAGGACTAGATATCAGTCTAAATTCCTACAGGTTAACCACATATTGTAACAGTAGTTATTAGAGTAGGGTAGATTGGTAGTTGTCTGGGTGGTTCAGTTAACACAGGAAGAGGAAGTGATCCTGGTAGCAGGATTTTAGTTGACTCTGAATCTGTTTTCCTATATCAACATTTACTTTCAATTGAGTAGTTGGAATTTTAGATATAAGTCGATTTAGGTAAGTATGAGATTTTTCTATTCATGTTGGTCTAGTTTTCAAAGCTGAGAACATAGCAGTGTGGTTCCCTTTGCTGTCAGCCTAACCTGACATAATGGATGATTCAATTTCATGATGCAATGATGGAATGTTATGCCAAGAACTTAGGATTGAACCTGAATATGAAATCTGGTAGCTGGGATTTAAGTCAGTGCAAAACTGAGTTTGTCTCAGGCAAAAACCTGAGAGACTCAGGAGAGAACCTGAGATATAATCTCAGTTAATTGAATTCATGTTAAGGGATCACTGGATTCCTTTTTAGCATCTAGATGCTGTTCTCAGGGACCTGAGGCCTTGGTATTCCTGTGTAATCAAGAATATATATCCTGTGGACTTAGTATTGAGCTTCAAATTGAACCTATGGGAACATTTCTATGGATCAGCCAACTGGTTTAACCTGAGATATCAGGAACCTGGGATACATCCTATGGTTCAGTTTTGGATTATCAGGACCTGGGACATCTTTCATGGTTCAGATTGTGTTATCAAGAACCTAAGATGATTTCCCAGGGTTGGTTCAATCAGAATTTCAGTTTTAGATAGCACTTCATGTTGTTCAGTTTTGAATTCAGGAGAGGTAAGTTCCAGCTATTATAGATTTCTATGTTTTCAGATTTGACAAGTATTAGATGGTTGGATTTCTGTGAAGATTGGCTAGGATAGTGGGAGTTAGTAATAATGAAGTTCGGTACTAGCTTGAAAGCTAGCTAGTTAATTTCTGTCTTTGAAGGTTTTCCTAATGATCAATATGGACTGATAAAGGACAGTCCATCCTTGATATTGGAGTATAGCCAGGAATGTCAAGTTGGATATATAGATGATATGAGGAATAAGTTATAGTCCATTAGTTAAAATTTGATTACTTGCTAGGATATGGTTAATTTTGGTTTCTCTAAAATCAAATAGAAGGAGTAAAACCTAGGAAATTTTGTATGATTAATTATTGATAACCAAATAGTTTTAGCTGTTATTAACCTATTGTAAACATCATTATTTTATACAGGAGGATACCTAGCCTTTTGCCTACTTGTACTTTCCTAGAGCCAGGCAAGTACACTCTACGGTTTTGTACTTTACATTATCTTCCCTGTACTTCCTTGAGTGACACAATTGCAACACGTCATGTTCTTTCTGGTACTCTTGTTCTCTTGTGCTTATTACTTGTATCTGGGGTGGGGAAATATACTATCTATGTGACCAATCCCAAGTAACAACTCAGGTGTGTTTTAGCTTAGACCCCGCATCGTGCACGCGGGTCCTAAGTCACCATTCATGTGCTTTCAGGTGCTTTCATGTGCTTACCCTAGCCGGTCACATATTTAGTTATATTTCAAATATATTACACACATGTTCAGGAGATTATCTTGTACTTATTTCCTGTGATTCCATGATATCATGTTCTTTCAGGTGCTTACATATCATGTTCTTCATGTTCTTACATTCATGTTCTTTCATGTACTTTATACTGTTTCTTTCATACATTTTTACCTGTTCTTCCTGTACTTTCCATGTTCCCTTGTACTTTCATATCATGATGTCTTGTTCATTACCTAGAATTGTACTTGCTCTGCTTCTGAATAGGATATGTTGCAGGTGAGATGGAGGCTTTGTGTGACACCTACTATGGACAGGATATTGCCTTCCCTACTGAGCCAGCTGGAGCTGCTTCTGACCTAGAGGCTGCAGAAGCCTAGTACTTCATTAGTTTTCCATTATCTTTCCATGTATTTGAGACTAGTAGACTTTCTATTATTCTGGAATGTAATAATTCAGATATTGTATCTTTACTCTGGTTGGGACACATTCTTAGATGCTGTGATTATATAATTTCATGTTTATCTGGTAGATTTCCCTAGTTTGGTACAGCTTACTTTGTTGTGTCTAACGACAAAGGCTGGGCGTGTCCGACTCGTGTCTGATTATTCGGGAGCGGGTCGTGACATGTTTTTAGTGGTGGCCCATGCAGGTCTATCCTAATGGTACCTAGGACTTAGCGTACTATTGGGGGACTTGATTACACTAGGGAAACTTGATCACAGCATAGGAAAATCGGGAAATAAGGGTATATCAGGTATATCAGGTGTATCAGGTATTTTGATATTCTATAAACACTTGTTGTATGTAGGTCTAGGTTATTTTAACAGTTTTCTGTTTTACAGATAGTTCAAAAGCATGCGACACCAGAACTGTCAATTCACCTGCACTTGACGTTTTCGAGCTTCTACTACCTTCTATCACTCTACTATCCCCATGGGTAGTACGTAGTTGACGGAGATGTCTGAAGGGTCCCTTGACAACCAGAGGAAGCAGGCCACCCTTTCCAAGTCAGACTTGTGGATACACTCTCCGAGCCAGGAAGGACTTCTGATTTCCAGACGCTCAGACACTTGGACTTTTCTGACACCAAGCGCATATCTTGCACCAAAGAGCCGATCGAGAACCTGAAGCCGCCACTGAAGATCATCTCAGCATGTGAGGATCCGACTCCTCCGAAGATTGAAGTCGCCAATCAGGAGATCCAGCTTGTAGCACATACAACAATGGGAAGCTGAAGCACATGAGAGACATGAAGACTTATGACGAAGACAACAACTAGCCTGGATTCACAAAGCGTCATCAGACTCGGACAGTGCTTCTTCAATCGCATCGTCAGATTCAGACAATGACCAATTGTGCTTCCTGCCGCCAACCAGGACATCGCTTCGAGGAGTGCCGCAAAAAAAAGGAGGCTATGCTTATTCTACGGATCGTCTGCCCATCAAGCCAAAGATTGTTCGGAGATCGTTGATCGCACTGCCCGAGAACAAGCACGAGGAGCACCAGGACCGCAGCAGAAGGACCCGCCTCTCCAGATTCAGCAGCTATATGGAGTATTACTGCATAGACCAGTCTACGTCAGGACAGTGAAGAACATTGAGGTGATTCCAGTCCCGGAGGAAATACTGAAGACAGATTGAAGGCAGAAGATTTCTTTTGCATGGTTGGGAAAACCATGTATCTGATTAGCAATCCAGCCTCTCCTTAAAATCCTCTTAGCATCTAGATCATTTCTTCAAAACTTCTTGTTTCTATTTTGAAACCTTGGTTGATGTCGAAACTTATTTCGAGATATTGTTTCCTACTTAGATAAACTTGTTTTAGATCCCAAATCGATAATTGTTTGAAATTCATTATTCGATACCGTTGGCATATTCATCATTCCTGACCTTGTTTCCTAGTAATGGCTCCTATTTGCAAAATTTGTTCATTTATCAAACTTCATGTTAATTGATATTTAATCGTTTCTCGAGATTTTATTTTGAAATCCTGTTCCTCATTCGAAACTTGTTTAAGCTTCGTCTTATTCAGGACATTGTGGAGGATTCCTTTGAAGGTTTGAATATTTTTTTCCTATTTTGGGATTATGACTCGTTCTCTATATAAAACTTGCTTTCCATTCATGATTTTTGATTTGAGAGTTGTTGTCCACTACTTTGTTTCGATCTTGCAGAGAAGGACTTTGGCCTCAAGCCGAAGAGGAGCGGTGATACCATGGGGGCGAGTTCCAGTGCGGGACCGACCAAGCGCCCCCACTTTCAGCATCAGCAGAGGCCATTTTAGCAACAGCAGCCTCTGTTGCAGATTCAGCAGGCACCAGCGCGTGCCCAGCAGCACCAGGGATAGGGCCAGAGGCAGGCCATCCAGTGTGCCTTCTGCAAGAAGATGGGACACACCCGGGAGGTTTGTAGGATGAAGCAGGGAGTTTGTTTATTCTGTGGAGCTCCAGACCACCAGGTGAAGAACTGTGTTGCCCGTGCAGCCAGACAGGTAGGCCAGGACAGAGTGCAACAGGCTAGAGGAGGCCAGCAGGGGCAAACTTTTGCCATGACAGTTGAGCCCACTCAGGCAGTAGTAGTAGAGCAGATAGCAGGTTCCAATCCTTCGATCTCATTTTTGCGTTTGCCTTCTTATAAACTGTCATGAAATTCGATTCTATCTGTTCCTTGATCGTTTGATAAAATTTTGTCCTTGTGATGTGATATTCTTCTGAGATAAGTCGTATGGGCTAAGTCGCCTCGATTATGAGATTTTAAAATCCTCTAGGGTTATGCTAGCAGACAGAGTGAGGATATATAGTCGGATTATGGATGTATTTCTCGGGTGTGGGAATTTAAGATTTTTGCTGCCAAGCTAGCGGCAATGCAAAAATTTTAAATACCATAATTCTAGAGGTATGTACGTTAGTCGAGGACTCTGTGATTATCGTAGCCTTGCTCACTGGCATGACGGAGATTCTGAGTATCATGATGATTGGACAGACACATACGATTATCGAACTGCATGATTTTTCTGTATTTACTTTGTTTTATTTTTTGGAGGATGAATTCTTTTAAGGTGGATAGACTTATAGCACCCAGTTCTATTTGAGAGTAATTTTAAATTTTATCATTTTAGTCATTTAATTCATGCTTTGATTTTTGAGATTTTAAATTATTTTAAATTTTAAGCCATGACTTGTGATTTTGATAATTTACTATTGTTTGGTTTTAATTTCGAGGACAAAATTTTTTAATGTGGATAGATTTGTCACCCCCAGTTTTCAGAAACAGGGGTATTTTTGTTATTTTCTATTTTACAATATTTTTTGGGAATTTTATTTCATGAATATTAATATTTAATGATTATAGGAGTCGGGTTCGAATTTTATCGCATTCCGACTTAATTCGGGACTCCGGGGAAATTTTGACTTGAGTTGTGATTAGCACATTAATTAGCCATGGCCCACCATACTTGACAATAAGGTCTAAGAGTTTGGACTAATCCCACATGAGTGTTTAGGCTTAAGTATGATTTTTATTTGGTCTAAACTAACCCCCAAAACCCAATTAGGAAGCTAACTTAGCATAGAAGTAAAGGGATGGGCAAACTTGTAAATAGCAAGAGCCCCAAACCCCCTTATTAGGGCTGGCCACTTCTTTCCTCTTTCCTTCTTCCCACTTTAAATTTTCTTCTTCTTCTTCTTCTCCAAGTTCTTTCCAAAAGGAAGAAGAGAAATTCTTGGATTTCATCTCCACGTAAAGCTTTTCTTTTCGTTTTTCTTCTATCGATCTCTCCCTCTACCCCAAGTGGTGCTTCTCCAAGCTTTTAGGAGCAAGAAGTGGAGGGGTGTGTCCTAAACAATTCATTTTGTGTCGGAGCCGTGTCGGAGGATTTTAATTGGGATCCATCTCCCGATAGGTACAACCTATTCTCTTTTTCATTCTTTTCATCATGATAATTAGTTTGAACCCCGTAGGATTTATCCCCAAGGTTGTGTCTCCATTTGTGTCCGTTTCATGTCCTTTTGGAGACTTCTAGGTGTGTCCTATGTATGGGATTGGGTCCTAGTGGAAAAAAACCCTATTTTAGGACACTTGTGTTTTGTTATATTGTAGAATGATTATTTTAGATGTTAAATCTCAGATTTGTGTTGTTAGGAATGTGTTTTTCAATGTTTCATGTGGTATTATATCAATTTATTTATATATATATATATATATATATATATATATATATATATATATATATATATATATATATATATATATATATATATCATTTGTTATGTATATATATATATCTCTCTCTCTCTCTCTCTCTCTCTCTCTCTCTATATATATATATATATATATATATATATATATATATATATATATATATATATATATGGTGTGATATATATGTGTATCTATTTTGTGTCATATTATTGTGTATGGGGTGTGAAGGAATTCGGCCAAGGAGGGGAGGATTGGGAGTGATGGTGGAGTTGTTCTGGTATGTGTAGTAGTGATAGAGAGAGTGAGAGATTAGTGTATAGAGAGAGTGAGAGATTAGTGTATAGAGAGAGTGAGAGATTAGAGGGATTGAGAGAGGGACTTGGGAGTGATAGAGGGAGTGGATAGGAGTGATAGGAAGGGGAGGGAAGGAGCTATAAACAGCAGCAGTAGCAGGGCAGTACAGCCCCTTAGTAGCCCTCCCAAAACAGCCCCTTGGCAGCCTGTGTACACCCCACTTTGGACAGCCCAAACCACTCCAATACAGTCCCATTTCAGCCTTAATTGACACCCCATATCAGCCATGAAGCAGTCCCATTTTCCAGCCCTTGTTCAGCCTGTACAGTCCCTAATGGACAGCCTGAAATCAGTCCTACATGGCTGTCCCAATACAGCCCTTTGACTGTCCCAAATCAGTCTCAAAACAACCCCATTTTAACCCCCACTTGACACACTTTGATAGCCCACATATCAACCTATATAAGCCCCAATCTAGCCCTTGTAACAACCCCAAACCTGTCCTTAACACCCCACTAAACCAGCCTATGAGCACTCACAAACCAGTCCAATTGGACAGCCATTGGCCTCCCATTCCAACCTACAATTCAGCCCTATATGTATTTATATAGGTGAGTTTATATTGTGTATGTGTGTGTGAGCTATTGTGTATGTGTGAGTCTAGATATGGGTATATAAGTGAGCCTATATATATAGCTATTAGCCTATGTGTGTGAGCCTATAAGGAGAGTCCTAAGTGGAGTGGAAAAGTGAGTGAGTGAATGAGTTGTTGAGTGAATTAGAATTTAGTGAGAGGGTGATTTTGAGTTAGGAGCGTCGAAACGCATCCAAACTTGGAGGGGACTTAGTTATTATAAAATAGAATTTGCGGGTAGGCTCCTAGGTGGAAATCGGAGCTTCGTGTGGATTAGGAGGATGGTATCGCACGATACCATTGAGTATCTTGAGATACTCGAGATAACGGATAAACGACCAACATGGACCGTAAGATGGACTGGATGTCCACTTACCCTAGGAAACTTGGTAGGTAATGGTTGTATAGGCTAGTACCCTACTATCCTAGGAAGCCCGGAGTGAAATTCCTAAGGGAAGGCCACTTGGCGTCAAGTTAGAATGGTTTAAGGGTAAGTGTATTAAAGGGGTAATCGGGTAAATTCAAGATACGGGGTTCGGGTATTCGGATTGACTTGAAACTTAGGTGACTTGTTAGGTACACCATACAAATGTCATATTTGAACCGATTTTGGCTCGGTTGACCCAGAGTTGACTTTTTACCCAAAAGTCAACGATGAGTCAACACTTTGTCTAAATTCGACCAAATCCAAACCAGAGTTGACCAGTTGACTGAAAATCAACTATTAATCAACATTTAACTTGTTTGACCTAGGGTTGACCCAGGGTCGACTCAGTGTTGACCAAAGTTGACCAGAGTTGACCCAGGGTCGACTCACTGTTTTGGCAAATGAAACCAGAACTCACTTTCTGTGTACTTATGAAAACTGATTTTTATAAAATACATGTACTGGTTAATAAATTCCAGAAAAATTATAATAAATTTCTATAATTAACAAGGGTCATTCTGGTACTTTATTTTATGTAAAATTGAGCTTTTTGCCTATCTCAAAAATTATTGGAACACAATGTACAGTTGATTTATTTATTGAATAATTACGACTTGCAACTTTTTGTGTTATTTTGAGTTATAGCCGTATTGAACCTCACCCCACACTAGTGTAAAGACCCTAGTATGTTAGTTATAGTATTGTGTCACCCCACATTGGTCTTCTATACTAAAGTCATCATTTTGGCTAGGTGCCGAGTCACAAGTCGTGTTGCACCAATTAGTGTCTTAGTATTTTAGCTTAGTGTAAAAACTAAGTTTATGTATTTATTTCTACAGTGACGAGTTACCAGGCATCTATAGCATTTTATCGCAACTTTTCTTTGCTAGAGGCAAGTACTGTCTACGAACTTTACATACTGCTATAACCAATAAACTGCGATTCATCAACCATGTTAAATGCTGATCCTTGGGATAGCGAGTTAAAACTTTGCATGTTGTATTACTTTTAGTCTCTGCCATGTTTAGGATAGTTTTCATATCTCTCACATACTTAAACAACGGGTTCAGGGGAAACTGCTAGTAGTGTACGTGATCATGACCCCCTTCTCCGTATGTATTTACCGAGCACCGTTACATTCTACATGTATCTGTGTCGTATGTATGGTCCCACGTTTGTGTATGGATGTACACCGATGCCGTTAAGTGTACGTATGTACACTTCAGAAAATTGATATGTACCGCTGTACATCCTGATTACCTATTGACTGATCACTCACCTACTACAGTTTTAAACTTTAAAATGAATATCTATTGCCATGATAAAATATACCTAAAACTGAACAAACATGATATATCATTTCTTTTTATCACATGATCAGTATTATATGTTTGTTAGATTCAGTACTTGCTTCCGTCCTGACAGTAACGTTGTAGGTATCCTTACTGAGGAGGAGTTACTCTGCGATTCATATTATGGAGTTACTGCCGAGGACCAGGCTTTGCCTTACGAGGATGTACCTGCGGGAAAACTCGTCTAGTTTGCGTAGTTGCTTGGGATATTTAGTGTAGTCATGTATTAGACTACGTATTTTGTAACTGGACATGTATCCAGTTTTACATTTCAGACTTGTACTTGGGCTTATTACTATATGAGACGACTTTTGTGTTTGGAGCATTTATGACTTTTATTTACTTATAGAACTGTTAGCACATTTGGTCTTATCTTATTATCTCTAGAACAGCTTACTGCACTTTATCTCAAGCGCAGGCTGGATATGACTCGGCCCGGCCCAACAATTTGGGTAGCAGGTCGTGACAGCAGGCTAGAGGAGGCCAGCATGGGCGAGCTATCACCATGACAGTTGAGCCCACTCAGGCAGTAGCAGAGCAGATAGCAGGTTCCAATCCTTCGATCTCATTTTCGCGTTTGCCTTCTTATAAACTGTCTTGAAATTCGATTCCATCTGTTCCTTGATCGTTTGATAAAATTTTGTCCTTGTGATGTGATATTCTTTTGAGATAAGTCGTATGGGCTAGGTCACCTCGATTATGAGATTTTAGAATCCTCTAGGGTCATGCTAGCAGGCAGAGTGAGGACATATAGTAGGATTATGGACGTATTTCTCGGGTGTGGGAATTTAAGGTTTTTGCTGCCAAGCTAGCGATAATGCGAAAATTTTAAATACCATAATTCTAGAGGTATGTACTTTAGTCGAGGACTCTGTGATCGTAGCCTTGCTCACTGGCATGACGGAGATTCTGAGTATCATGATGATTGGACAGACGCATACGATTATCGAACTGCATGATTTTTCTGTATTTACTTTGTTTCAATTTTTGGAGGATGAATTCTTTTAAGGTGGATAGACTCATAGCACCCAGTTCTATTTGAGAGTAATTTTAAATTTTATCATTTTAGTCATTTAATTCATGCTTTGATTTTTGAGATTTTAAATCATTTTAAATTTTAAGCCAAGACTTGTGATTTTGATAATTTACTATTGTTTGGTTTTAATTTCGAGGACGAAATATTTTAAGGTGGATAGATTTGTCACCCCCAATTTTCAGAAACAGGGGTATTTTTGTCATTTTCTATTTTAGAATATTTTTTGGAAATTTTATTTCATGAATATTAATATTTAATGATTATAGGAGTCGAGTTCGAATTTCATCGCATTCCGACTTAATTCGGGACTCCGGAGAAATTTTGACTTGAGTTGTGATTAGCACATTAATTAGCCATGGCCTACCATACTTGACAATTAGGTCTAAGAGTTTGGAATAATCCCACATGAGTGTTTAGGCTTAAGTATAATTTTTTATTTGGTCTAAACTAACCCCCAAAACCCAATTAGGAAGCTAACTTAGTATAGAAGTAAAGGGAGGGGAAAACTTGTAAATAGCAAGTGCCCCAAACCCCCATATTAGGGCTGGCCACTTCTTCCCTCTTTCCTTCTTCCCACTTTAAATTTTCTTCTTCTACTTCTTCTTGTGTTTTGTTATATTGTAGAATGATTATTTTAGATGTTAAATCTCATATTTGTGTTGTTAGGAATGTGTTTTTCAATGTATCATATGGTATCATATCAATTTATTTATATTCATGTATATATATATATATATATATATATATATATATATATATATATATATATATATATATATATATATATATATATATGTATATGTATATCATTTGTTATGTATATATATATATATGTGTCTCTCTATATATATATATATATATATTTTCTATATATATATATATATATATATATATATATATATATATATATATATATATATATATATATATATATATATATATATATATATATATATATACATAACAAATGATATACATATACACACACATATATATATATATATATATATATATATATATATATATATATATATATATATATATATATATATATATATATATATATATATGGTGTGATATATATGTGTATCTATTTTGTGTCATATTATTGTGTATGGGGTGTGAAGGAATTCGGCCAAGGAGGGGAGGATTGGGAGTGATGGTGGAGTTGTTCTGGTGTGTATAGTAGTGATAGAGAGAGTAAGAGATTAGTGTATAGAGAGAGTGAGAGATTAGAGGAATTGATAGAGGGACTTGGGAGTGATAAAGGGAGTGGATAGGAGTGATAGGAAGGGAAGGGAAGGAGCTGTAAACAGCAGCAGTAGCAGGGCAGTACAGCCCCTTGGAAGCCCTCCCAAAACAGCCCCTTGGCAGCCTGTGTACACCACACTTTGGACAGCCCAAACCACTCCAATACAGTCCCATTTCAGCCTTAATTGACACCCCATATCAGCCATGAAGCAGTCCCATTTTCCAGCCCTTGTTCAGCCTGTACAGTCCCTAATGGACAGCCTGAAATCAGCCCTACATGGCTGTCCCAATACAGTCCTTTGACTGTCCCAAATCAGTCTCAAAACAACCCCATTTTAACCCCCACTTGACACACTTTGATAGCCCACATATCAACCTATATAAAGCCCCAATCCAGTCCTTGTAACAGCCCCAAACCTGTCCTTAACACCCCACTAAACCAGCTTATGAGCACTCACAAACCAGTCCAATTGGACAGCCATTGGCCTCCCATTCCAACCTACAATTCAGCCCTATATGTATTTATATAGGTGAGTTTATATTGTGTATGTGTGTGTGAGCTATTGTGTATGTGTGAGTCTAGATATGGGTATATAAGTGAGCCTATATATATAGCTATTAGCCTATGTGTGTGAGCCTATAAGAAGAGTCCTAAGTGGAGTGGAAAAGTGAGTGAGTGAATGAGTGGTTGAGTGAATTAGAATTTAGTGAGAGGGCGATTTTGAGTTAGGAGCGTCGGAACGCATCCAAACTTGGAGGGGACTTAGTTATTATAAAATAGAATTTGCGGGTAGGCTCCTAGGTGGAAATCGGAGCTTCGTGTGGGATTAGGAGGATGGTATCACACGATACCATTGAGTATCTTGAGATACTCGAGATAACGGGTAAACGACCAACATGGACCGTAAGATGGACTGGATGTCCACTTTTCCTAGGGAACTTGGTAGGTAATGGTTGTATAGGCTAGTACCCTACTACCCTAGGAAGCCCGGAGTGAAATTCCTAAGGGAAGGCCACTTGGCGTCAAGTTAGAATGGTTTAAGGGTAAGTGTATTAAAGGGGCAATCGGGTAAATTCAAGATACGGGATTCGGGTATTCGGATTGACTTGAAACTTAGGTGACTTGTTAGGTACGCCCTACAAATGTCATATTTGAACCGATTTTGGTTTGGTTGACCCAGAGTTGACTTTTTACCCAAAAGTCAACGATGAGTCAACACTTTGTCTAAATTTGACAAAATCCAAAGCAGAGTTGACCAGTTGACTGAAAATCAACTGTTTGTCAACATTTGACTTGTTTGACCTAGGATTGACCCAGGGTTGACTCAGTGTTGACCAGAGTTGACTTTGTGACCAAAAGTCAACTGTAAGTCAACCCTCGACCCAGATTGACCTAGTTTGACTTGGATTGACTTCCTGTGACCTTGTTTGACCTTGGTTGTCCTAGTGTAACCCAGTTTGGCTCAGTATGACCTAGTGTGACCTAGTTTAGCTTGGTGTGACTTAGTTTAACCCAGTTTTGACTTAGACTTGCATATCATGACTAGATTAGCTTTTCTTTTATTATTAAACCCTGTTTGGACTCATGGCATCTCATCTATAGGTCTGTGATTACTCTGAGCGTCTGTTCACTTTATCAGCTCAGGACCACAGGCAAGTACATTCACTGATAGTTTTTATTGTCTTGATATCTGTTATATCCGATTCAGTTGTAGTGTCTTACTTGATTTCTAACACGATGGTTCACGGACTAGTATATGTCGGATCCTGTCATGAGATGTTGTTCCCGGGTTACTTGGTATATTGGTACATGACTCGACTTGTTACTTGTACTTGTATAGACATGGACTTGGGAGTGGGCTGATCACCTGCTTTTAAATTCTGTGTCATGACGTGTTATGTCCGGATCCTTTATACTATTCGGGGATGGGGAGTTATTAGTGGTTGTGTGATCAAAATTTCCATATTGTTCTATTGTACACATTGTTCATAGCTATACCCTCGCCTCACGACAGGTAAAGCCTTATCCTATATCGTTCATAGCTTTCTATGGTGACCGACCTTACCGTTCTATTGTACTCATTGTTCATATCCGGTCGGATGGAAAGCCTGATCATGTTTCCCAAGCGATCACATAATGCTCTAATAATTCAAGGCACATTTTATATTTACGTATCTTATCATATATCCTGTTCTGTTCTACATTCAGCACTTTCTCACCATGCTATGATATTCAGTGACTCATATGTTCTACATGACTTTATGTTATACCTTGATTGGAGACTAAGTTCTGCTCGGGAGAAGGGTTACAATCTCGGTCCTTATTTGGTTTAAGGGTTATAACTCAGCATCCGAACGGTTTCCAAGCCTTCATATATCTTTGTCTTGTAGTTCATTATACTGTCTCTTATAAAATTTGTCAATTCACATGGAACTGCTGTTAGTGTTTGTACTTGTTCATTTTCCAGACAAGATACCGTTGATATATTACAGATGATTCTGAGGCAGATTGCCCGACCTATTATGGGGTCGAGTCTGATGGAGTAGACCTGGACCATGGCTTGTTAGTAGAGCCACTAGACTTTGCTCACCCTGAGTAGAGTAGCTTAGTTAGGGTTGCCTGGCCTGCAAGCCAGCTAGTACTTTTCAGACAGTAGTATTTCATATTATATTCTGTGACTCTGTGGTGTTGTGTATAGCTTTGGGCTTGTGTGGATCTCGAACTTATTTCCTGCTTTCATCTATCATATTTCCTTTCATGCTATCTATCCTAGTTTGCCTTGTGATTGAGACTGTATTGCTATGTCACCTCCATTCGGAGTGTATATACTGTACAGGTACCTTTATCTGTTTAATTGTAGTAATTATAGATGACCTAGACAGCGTTCTACCGCCGATGCTGCAGCGTAGGCTGGACGTAACCACGTACTCGTACCCCTAATCAGGGTGCGGGTCGTGACAGGACCAGATGCGGGCTCAACTCAAGGTGGACTCACTGTCCAAGCAATTGGCTAATGCCAATATGGTTCATACCAAGGAACCAAGGGGAAAGCAGACGGCTTCCCACAGCAAGAAGAAGGACCCTGACAATCTGAAGGTCAAGGGAACTTCTTTCACGCAAAAGAAGCCAAAGTCTCAGATGCCTTGCTTCAAGTATGGCAAGAAGGGCCACTTCAAAAGTGAATGCAAAGCAAAGACCAGGCAATTAGAGCAAGGAGAGCCTAGTAAGGTATCTATGATCACTTACGTTGTTGCTATGATTGAGCAGGTTGATGCGGTAGGGACTGACTCTGACTGGTGGGTAGACACTGGAGCCTCCTGCCATGTCTGCTCCAGTAAGGTGTGGTTCACCACCTACACACCTACTTCTGAAGTGGTTATGATGGCGAACCAGGCACAAGCTGAAGTGCTCGGGATCGGGACTGTGGTGTTGAAGCTGACTTCGGGGAAGTCTCTGACGCTTCAAAGTGTGAAGCATGTACCTGCTATCGCAAAGAACCTGATCTCGGGAGGCCTACTCTGTAATGCAGGCCTCAGGATGGACATCAATGCTGGCCAGATGGTGATGTCTGTTAAGGAAACATATTTCGAAAAAGCTTTTTATACCGAAGGGATGTTCAAAATTTAGCTTGTGAATCAGTCCAATGTAATTAATGTAATTAATGCAATCACTCCTTCTGCTTATACTATTGAGTTGTGTCACGCCCCAGAACCCGAACACTGGAGAGCGGGGGCAGACATAGCCAGCTACGTATAATGAATGGGATTCACTCTACTATACGGTCACAGCTGTCTAGATATATGAGGGTTTAACTACAATCCATCAGTCTCATATGGTCAATAACAAGCCTAAATGTCTCAATCTCAAGCAAGCAAGTAAAGTTACAAGATATAAGATCACCAAATATACAATAGTAAGACGTCCCAAACATTATATATTCAGCTGATCATGAAGCTAGTCGTTATAAAATATGAGAACTAGCAAGAGTTTTAGTCATACATGATCAACCCTAGGTTGCCAATCATGTTACAGCCCGTAGGCAGACAGTAAGTAAAATGTACACGAGCTAACACTTGCTCGGCGGCTAAATGGCTCAAAAGAATAATTTTACAATAGAGTGGGAGAGCCAAAATAAACCCACTCGTTGCCAGGATTCCTTCTAGTGGTCACCATCTGGCTGAAAAGTCGGTAGATCCTCTGGAGCTGCTCTGAAATCTGGCCATACAAAACCAGCTGGGTCAGACCCCAGAAAGAGCAAGTACCACAAAAGAAGCTTCACTTAGGAACTAAAACCAGCAATTAGCACAAGAATAATAATATATAATGAAAGACAGAAATTAAGGAAAAGCATGACAGGTGATATACGATGAGATAACCATGGGACTATTCAAATAACCAGGTTACAACCCGTAAACCAAATAAGGACCGGGGTTGTAACCCTTCGTCTGAACAGAACTTGGTTTCTCCCACCATTTATCGGCAAGATACAATAAGAAAACAGGTCATGTGACAATCTTGTACAGGACCAAGACAAGACTAGACTGATTGAACTTCATCCATCATTTCACGGCCAAGCAATAAGTACGGCTTGATACTTTAACTAACTAGGATTATCACAGGCCTAGTTACTAGCAAGATGCAACGAGATTCTTCCACAGCCACAAGCCATGCAGACCATCCAGGTTACCCAGGTCGAATATTAGTACAATAAGGGTGCAACACATGACAGTGTGCTAGAAATGTGCCCTACTCGACGGCAGGCTACAGATCCCAAGTGGGACGCCCAGGTAATGGGATTGCCTGCAGCTGGAGAATCTCTTCATGACTACTGGATTTTCTAGTTATTAGCCTTAGTCAATTTACAGTAGGTACCCCTGACCGTGGTACTCAGAAGTCCCATCCTAAATATGATGCAAGACAAGACTGGTTCATTTATATAAGCACAATCGCCCACGGTGTCCATGTCATTCATACTTGTCATGTCATGTCATGTTAGCCATCGCAACAGCAATTCGAGATATATTATGTCAGGTTACTTGTCAGGAGTGCGCCACGGCGGGCCACTATCATATCATGGTACAAGTATATGATAACACAGTATAAGCATTCCATCAAGAGACCCAAGTTATATTGAGAGTCACAAGACATAAGTTAGCAATAATAATAAAATAATAATAAATAAATAATAATCGTAAGGCACAGGGAGGAGCCATACGGCTCAGAGGAATGAGTCCATGCGGCTAGATTGAAGCGGTTCATGCGACCCAAAATCGGGTCTTATGCGGCTCGGGATCAGAAGCCCATGCGGCTCGCAGGGAAAGAGGCATATGCGGCTGGTGGGGAGCAACGCTATGCGGCTGCAGGAGCTTATGCGGCTCCCGGGGGAGTGGTCCATATACGGCTGCGGAAGGGCCGAGTCCCATGCGGCTAAATGGGAAAGGCTCATGCGGCTGGAAATCATGAAGTCCTATGCGGCTGGGAATTACCCATGCTTATGCGGCTAGAAAAACACTGGGTTCTATGCGGCTCGGGTTCACAAGGCGCATGCGGCCAAGAATTCGTCCCAGTCATGCGGCTGAGGTCTGAATTCCATGCGGCGGAAGGGGCATGCGGCAGGGAGTCAATGTTCATGCGGCTAGAAGAGCTCAGGGTCTCATACAGCTGGAGAAGAACACTTTCCGCATGAAATACGGTCAAGTACTGTTCTTCTTCTCTAATTTTTGAGAAGAAGAACACCATGAAGCCTTGCTTCCAAGCTCCATAAATTCTTCATCCAGAGTCCAAATCCGAACTTCCATAGGTCAAATTGGGGCAGAATAAAATTCTCTACAATATAGAACCATTAGAACTTGGAAATAACAAGGTTAAACAGATCAAAACCCAAGAAATCCGAAAAGAAATAAACTTAGATCTACATGAATTTAGCCATGGAAATTAAAAATGCTAAGTACTAAAGTGGGTTAGAAACACATGAGAAAGACAATGGAACAATAAAAATAGGGTTCCTCCATGAAGCAAGATGCACTTGCCTACAACTTCTCTCTCAGGTTGGTGGAGAAGTAATGGTGGAGAAGAAGAAGAAGAAGAATAAATGAGGAGAGAGAAAAGAGTGGGGGTTAATAAATGGTGATGGTGGTGGTAGGTAGATGGGTTGGTTCTCCAACAAAACTGAACCAAGCCAACAAGCCGAACCGAACCAAGATAAACCAATCAATGAAATGCCAAAACAATTCAAGCAGGGAGACATGCAATACGGGTCAAAATACGTACACGTATTCCAAAATACGTAATACGAACCATGGGCATTACAAGTTGTGGCATAATAGGCTAGGACATATTCATTATAAATGAATAAACAGAATGTCTAGTCTAGGACTTATCTCCAAATGAGGGGGTAAGGTAGAAAAATGTAAAGTTTGTGCTCAAACAAAGATCACAAGGAAACCCTTTCCTCGGGTTAATCGAAGTACAGATCTTCTGGAGTTGGTACACTCCGATATCTGTGACTTCAAACAGTTCTCTACAAAGGCCAGGATAAAGTATTTCATAACCTCCATCGATGACTTCTTAAAGTATGCGTTTGTCTACTTGCTGAAGGCTAAATACGAAGCATTCGAGAAGTTCAAGGAGTTTAGAGCCGAAGCTGAACGGCAGACTGGACAACAACTCAAAAGAATAAGAAGTGATCGAGGTGGGGAGTACATGTCTCATGAATTTGCATCGTTCTGCAAAGAATATGAAATTGTCAATGAGACTATGGCTCCGTACTCTCCTCAATCAAACGGAGTAGTAGAGAAGAAGAACAGAACGTTAACAGAAATGATTAACTCAATGTTGTTGACTGCTGGCTTTCCTAAGTGCTACTGGGGAGAAGCTGCATTGACGGCCACTTTTATTCTAAATAGAGTACCTCATGCAACTTCAGACGTTACTCCTCATGAACTCTGGTTCAAGGTCAGACCTAACTTGAATGTCATTTGAGTGTGGGGGTGTTTGGCATATGTCAAGCTTCCAGATCTGAAGATTCAGAAGCTTGGGACAAGGACGACTAAGACGATCTTCTTGGGGTATGCCGAGAAGAGTGATGCTCGAAGATTTCTTGATATTGAGTCAAATTATATCATTGAATCTTGCGACGCAGAATATTTTGAAGACAAATTTGCAAGGCACAGAATATTGTTCTTGCAGTACCGGAGAACATTGAGGGTGCACAGAAAACTGAAGTCTTCAATGAAGATGTGGTCCAAGAAGATGTTGTTGAAACAACGATTGAACCAGAACAAGCTGAGCCGTCAGCTAAGCGTATGAGGAGGCCGAAGGACTTCGGAAGTGACTTTGTCACCTATCATGTGGAAGCTGATCCGCTTACCTATGATGAGGCGATGAAGACCAGAGACGCAGTTTTCTGGAAGAAGGCGATTGACAATAAAATTGATTCTATCACCTCAAATAATACTTGGGTGTTGGTTGATCTTCCTGAAGGAGCGAAACCCATCGGATGCAAATGGATCTTCAAGAAGAAGATGAAAGCAGATGAAACTATTGACAAGTTCAAGGCTAGGTTGGTAGCCAAGGGATTTTCTCAGAAGCAGGGGATTGACTACTTTGACACGTATGCTCCAGTAGCCCGGATGACCACCATCAGAGTGTTGATTGCTCTTACAAAAATACATAAGATGGTGATACATCAGATGGATGTGAAAATGGCTTTTCTAAATGGCGAGCTGACCGAAGAGATATACATGCAACAGCCAGAGGGATTTGTCGTCAAGGGTCTTGAAGACAAAGTCTGCAAGTTGCTAAAATTTTTGTACGGTCTCAAACAGGCTCCCAAGATGTGTTGGCCCAATAATTGTATCATGTTTTTTAATATGGTTAATATGTTAAGTTTAGCATTTCTTTATCACTAATCTTCATACTATCGCTATAGAATTTGTACTTATACTTATACCTTTGGTGATATGTGCCTATTGGTTTACATATTAGTGATATGAGCTTATCTATCTTAAATTTAATCGGGTTGCCAAAATTAAAACTATATTTTTGATTTTGGTTATTCAATTAATTTTAATCATTATGATATTACTAAACAATTATGCTATCACCTTAGAACTTATACTTAAACTCATCATTGTCCTAATGTGCATTAAACTTATCACACTTGCTACTATGAATATTGCTTTGTTCGTCTAACATGTACATGCAGAAAAGTAATAAGTAAGATCAATGTGGACATATGTAATAAAAAAATCATGGTGGGCCAAAAACGGCGGATCCTACAAGATTTCTCTGAACCACCCGACGACATCTCTGCCGCCAAGGGAAAAAGCCAGCACCTATCAAAGAAAGAAGCCAAGCCATGCCATCATTATTTCAAGACTCTGAAGAAGCCTGCACCTGCTACAGTATATCTGGAGACTGTAATGAGTCTTAGGAATAATTGTAAACACAAAAAATGGATGGCAAAATCGAAAGCTAGGGTAGAAACTAGCCCATGATCATTTTTGGTTGAAAATCGGCATACCGACAGTATACCGGTGCATACCGACGGTATACCGATTTTATTCACAGAAAATTTCTGTCTACAAAATCGGCATACCGACGGTATACCGGATCATACCGACGGTATACCGATTCTGTAACGTTGAAAGTCCAACGGTCGGATTTCCAGCATTAAATGATCCCAATGGCTATATTTCGAGCCGTTGCAATCCCAGACCGGTATGCCGACGGTATGTCGACTCATACCGGCGGTATACCGGTCGCTGACTGAAAAGTTGTCTTTGGCTCTTTTCAATGCTTTGGTTATAAATAGCCTTGAACCCCTTCATTCAAGGTTGATGCTTTGAGCCTAAAAATTTCTAAACCACCAAAGCCTATCCACAAACAACTCTACAAAGCTTTCATTTGCCATCCACAAATTATGTTAGAGTTATTGAGTTGAAAAGTAAGATCTTCATCTTATTGTAGAAGGAGATCAAAACCTATTGTGAAAGGTTGAAGTTGGAGAGTCTTCGTATCCAAACTCTCGGTTGAAGTTGGGGAGTCTTCGTATCCAAACTCTCGGTTGAAGTCGGAGAGGCCTTCGGATTAAAGCTCTCGTGTAAGAAGTTGGCGAGTTCTTCGGATCCAAACTCGTGTGTAACTATTTGCTCAAATAGTGGATTAAATCCGGAGAGAGTTCCGGGAATGGATTGCCTCTAGGGAGGATACCAGGATACATCGGGTGTCGGTATTATTATTGCTTCTTCTCTTGCACTTATAATTTTAAATTGCCAATTAGCTTGTACTAAGTGCTTGATTAGTTAGCTTGACCCTATTCACCCCCCTAGGGTTCCTACAAAGATGTGGCATGAGAAATTTGACAAAGTTATAAGGTCAAATGGCTACCTGGTCAGCGAGACGGACAAGTGTGTTTACACGAAGTTCGCTGATAGAAGAGGTGTGATCGTTTGTCTATACGTGGACAACATGCTTATCCTAGGTACGGATATGAGCTGTGTCACGAAGATAAAGAAATTTATCTCGAGCAAGTTCAGTATGAAGAACTTGGGGGAAGCTGATGTGATCTTAGGGATCATGATCATCCGGACAGACACTGGACAAGCGCTGTCAGTCTCATTATATTGAGAAAATGATCACTCGTTATAGGTATCGGGATCTTCCAGGGATCGATACGCCGTACAGGTGTGATCTGAAGTTGAAGTCTAATTCATAAGAAAGTGTTTGGCAGCTGGAGTATGCAAGCGTAATCGGAAGTTTGATGTATGCTACTGTAATGCCTGTAGTTTGTATTATGTATCTTGGAATACGTGTACGTATTTTATCTTGTATCGTATATCTCTTGGCTTGGCTCGGTTTATTTTGGGTTGGTTCGGCTAGGCTTGGGTTGCCTTGGTTCATCATAAACCAAGGGGAGAACCCCTACCTACCACCACCATCATCCTTTATTAACCCATTTCCTCATTCTCTCTCTTCATTACTCTTCTTCTTCTCCACATTTACTTCTACACCTACCAGAAATAGAGAGAGAGAGAGCTTAGGCAAGTGCAAACTTGCTTCATGATGGATCTCAAGTTTTATTATTCTATTCTCTTCCTTACTTGATTCTAAGATACTTTAGAACTTGGCATTTTCCATTTTGATGGATATTTTTTGTAGATCTAAGTTTATATTATTTTCGATTTTTTTGGGTTTGATCCATTAAACTTTATTATTTTTATGTTTTGATTGTTCCATGTTGTAGAGAATTCGATTTTACCCAAAATAGACCTTTGAAAAGTTGGATTTCGACTTGTTTTAAGAAAGTTATGGCCAAAAGCATTTTTGGCTATTTCTATGTTCATCTGTGCTGATTTTGGCAGGGCCGATGAATAGTGCCACATGCATAGTACCGAGCCGCATAAGGGTGCTGTATAGTACCGAGCCGCATAAGGGTGCTGCATAGTACCGAGCCGCATAAGGGTATTGCATAGTGCCGTATAGTGCCGAGCCGCATAAGGGTGCTGCATAGTACCGAGCCGCATAAGGGTGCTGTATAGTACCGAGCCGCATAAGGGTACTGCATAGTACCGAGCCGCATAAGGGTGCTGCATAGTACCGAGCCGCATAAGGGTACTGCATAGTGCCGCATAGTGCCGAGCCACATAAGGGTGCTGTATAGTACCGCATAGTGTCCAGCCGCATATGGGAGTACCGCATAGTGCTGAATAGTGCCGCATAGTGCCTACTTTGGCTGTTTTTGGCTGTTTTAAATCCTGTTTGGCTGAATTGTGGCCAAAATTTTTCCCAACTCCCAACATGAAAGTTGTAGATCTTTTCCTTGGCTTCAAAAATATGTTATTAGTTATGCAATTTTTCTTATTCATGATAATGTAAGAATAGAACACGATAGTGGCCCGCGGTGGCGCACTCTTGGCAAGAAAACTGACATGATATATCTCGACATGCTGTTACGACAGCTAGCCTGACATGACAAGTAGGAACGACCTGGACACCATGGGCGATTGTGTTTGTACAAATAAATCAGTACTGTCTTGCATCATGTCTAGGATAGGGATCCCTGAGTACCACGGTCAGGGATACCTATAGCAATTGAATAAGGCTAATAAACTAGAATAATTCAGTAGACATGAAGAGGTTCCCAGCTACAGGCAATCCCGTTATCTAGGCGCATTAGGTGGACTTGTAGCCTACCGACGAGTAGGGCACATTTCCAGCACACAGTCACGTGTTGCATTCTTCACAAACGGACATTCGACCTGGATAACCGGATGGTCTGCAGGGCTTGTGGCTGTTGGGATAATCTCATTGCATCTTGCTAGTAACTAGGCCTGTGATAATCCTAGTTAGTTAAAAGTATCAAGCCGTACTCTTGATTGGCCGTGATTGATTGGATGTAGTTTATTCCAGCTTAGTCTTATCCTGATCCTGTGCAAGATTGTGACATGACATGATTATTGACGCTTGCCTTAACAATAACGATCGGGGGTCCAGTTCTGTTTAGGCGAAGGGTTACAACCCCGGTCCTTGTTTGGTTTAAGGGTTGTAACCTGGCTCCCGGAGTAGTTCTGTGTCCTCTCTTCATTTATTGTCTTATTGTAATCCCATGCCATGTTCGTCATATTTTACCTTACCTTAATACCATGATTAATTATGCTGGCCTTAGCAATAAAGATCGGGGGTCCAGTTCTATTCAGGCGAAGGGTTACAACCCCGGTCCTTGTTTGGTTTAAGGGTTGTAACCTGGCTTTCGGAGCAGTTCTGTGTCCTCTCTTCGTTTATTGTCTTCACTGTACCAATAGTATTTGAGACGGGTTTCTATTCAGGTGAAGGGCTGTAACCCTGGTCCTTGTTTGGTTTAAGGGTTGTGACCTGGCTACTTGAATAGTTTCCTCGTACTCAGTTTACTGTTGTTATCTCTATTATTATCAGTTCTTTATTTATTATCTTTAATATTCTATTGTGATATGCTGGTTTTAGTTCCTAAGTGAAGCCTCCTTTGTGGCACTTGCTCTTTCTGGGGTCTGATCCAGCTGGTTTTGTGTGGCCAGATATCGGAGCAGCACCAGAGGATCCACCTGTCTTCCAGCCCGATGGTGACCACCAGGCGTAACCAGGGCAACGAGTGGGTTTCTTTTGTCCTCTCACTCTATTTGTAAAATTATTCTTTTGAGGCATTTAGCCGGCGAGCACGTGTTAGCTCGTATTGCACCTTTATTTACTGTCTGCCTACGGACTGTAACATGATTGACAAATCCTAGGGTTGATCATGTATTGACTAAAACTCTTGCTAGTCCTGATATTTTGTACGACTAGCTTTATGATCATCCAATATGTAATGTATGGGACGCCTTACTATTGTATATTGATGCTCTAATATCTTGTGACGGTTACTACTTGCTTGTGATTGAGACAATAGGCTCGTTCTTGACCATAGGAGACTGATGGATTGTAGTTAAACCCTCATATATCTACACAGCCGTGACCGTATAGTGACGTGGATTCCATTTCATTATACGTAGCTAGCTATGTCTGCCCCCGCTCTCCAGTATTCTAGTTCTGGGGCGTGACATGGTTTTAGTGGTGGCCCATGCAGGCTTGTAAATCAAGATATGTGAGGGTTTACCAAATAGATGTCTCAATCAGTATTTGCCCTTGATCTCTGCTTGTATCTTCAAATTCCTGAGAATCTTGACCTGATCACATGCTTGTATCGTTGATCTGTCATGGTCCTTCCTTATTTTCCCTATGTCATCTTCTTCAGCGGCATTGTTCCTGGACCTGTCGATCAGCAAGGCGGAGCACCTCCAGCGGACCAGCAGTAACCCGGAGATCAAGCCCAACATTCAGGAGTAGCCTCCAGAGTCATGCCTACTGGAGGAGAGCCACCAGTTCAGCCCGTCCAGTCTTCAGAGCCTGATGATGGCACTTTGGTGGAGGTCATTATTAGCTTCCCAAGATCGTCGAGGAGATGTCTTGCACCAGGCGGTGGCAGACGCTTTGACCAGGGGAGGTCATCAGGGTAATAGCACGGCCAACAGCTTCAAGCGCTTGAACCCTCCCTTCTTCGACGGCAGTGAAGATGCGATCGCTGCAGATGCATGGCTTCAGGACACAGAGGTAATTCTAGAAGCAGCCAGGACTCTAGAGAATGAGAAGGTGGCCGTGGTGCGCCTGCAGTTACTAGATCTTGCCCGTAGCTAGTGGGCAGCGCAGACGGATAGATTAGTGGCCCCTATTTCATGGACAGTATTCAGGAAGAGATTCCAGACCAAGTATTTTGATGCTGTAGCTCGGTATGATCTACAGACGTGGTTCACCAATCTGAAGCAGATGGGCAGGACGGTCGATGGATATGCGGCCGAGTTCTCCAGGCTTAGTCGGTTTGCTCCCACCTTGGTGGTGACCGAGTTCGATAGAGCCCAGCGGTTCCAGCAGGGGCTCCACCTAGAGATTTTATTGGCGGTGGAGCAGTTTGAGCATCAGACTTTTGATGCAGTATTGAGAGCAGCCAGGAGGCATGAATATACCTCCCAGAGGATCGTGGATAGGATCGGAGGTCGGAAGCGATCTCACGGTCAGATGAATCAGTCATCAGCACCAGCCCCGACAGCCAGGACTTTGACCATTGGAGCTCCGAGACGGGCGGCCTCGGTGACGTCGGTTCAGCATTCCACCCCGACGCACCCTCAGCAGCAGAAGCAGTCTTCCGCTGTGGGATATTCACACTGCGGGACGCCAGGGCACGTGGTATCCGAGTGTCGCAGAACACAGGGTTTGTGCTTGGTTTGTGGTGCCCCGGACCACAGGGTTGGGAACTGCCCGAACAGGAGGAGTTCATCGGCCTTCTCTAGTCCTTCAGTTAGAGGACCAGCACCAGTCCAGCAGCAGCAGGAGCTGCCGTACCCGTTCCCGAGGCCATTGCCGACGCAGGCCCAGGCATTCCAGCAGCAGAGACCGCAGCAGTATGCCCAAGCCCAAGCCCTGATCCAGAGCAGGCAGAGGAATTTTCAGCAGGGGGACCCGCACCCAGAGGACATGGTCAAGTGTTGGCTTTGACCATGGGAGAAGAAGGAATAGCACCAGGTGAGGTGGTGGCAGGTACTATTCTCGTCAACACCTTTCCAGCTTCAGTATTATTTGATTCTGGTGCCTCGCATTCATTAATGTCTGCACGATTTGCGACACGGGTAGGACTGGAGCCCGAGTCATTATCAGTAAGGCTCAATATACTTACTGGTAACGGACTTGTGGGAGTAGATAGAGTATTTTCCTCGTGTCGGGTCGTAGTTAGCGGTAGAAAATTCTCCACTAGATTGATAGAGTTCCCGATGGCCGATTATGATGTGGTCTTAGGGATGGATTGGTTGAGGGACCAGTATGCTAGGATAGACTGCCACATTGGCAGGGTTATTTTTAGCATTCCCGGCGAGCCGAAGTTTTCCTTCTCCCGAGGCGAAGTTGAACCTTCTCCTCCATTATTGCGGATGGCAGTTGCCTCGGATAGTCGAAGAGTTTCCAGATGTTTTCCCAGAAAAGCTTCCAGGGATGCCGCCAGAGCGAGAGATCGAGTTTACCATCGACTTGATTCCCGGGACAGCTCCAGTGTCAGAGAGAGTCTACAGGATGGCGCCATCAGAGCTAGAAATATTGTACAAGATGATTGAAGAACTCAGAACCAAGGGGTTCATTCATGCTAGTGGATCACCTTGGGGAGCCCCGATGCTTCTTATGAAAAAGAAGGATGGTACGTCCAGATTGTGTGTTGATTATCGTACCTTGAACTCAGTGACAATCAAGAACAGATACCCTCTCCCGAGGATAGATGACTTGTTTGATCAACTCAAAGGGGCGTCAGTATTTTTGAAGATTGATTTGCGGTCAGGATACCACCAGATCAGAGTCAGAGAGTAGGACATCCCGAAGACAGCTTTCAGATCTAGGTATGGGTATTGGGAGTTCCTTGTGATGCCATTTGGAGCAACCAATGCGCCGGCTATATTCATGGACCTCATGAATCGCATCTTCATTCCTTATTTGGATCAGTTCGTGATTGTGTTCCTAGACGACATCCTGGTCTACAGCAAGAGTGAAGCGGAGCATGAGCAGCATCTTCGAGTTGTCCTCCAAATTCTCAGAGAGCACCAGTTGTATGCCAAGTTTAGTAAATGCGAGTTCTGGCTCGATCGCATTTCGTACTTGGGTCATATCATCACCCGAGAAGGAGTCGAAGTGGATCCCCAGAAGATCATGGCCATTGAAACGTGGCCGGTACCTAGCACAGTGGCAGAAATTCGCAGTTTTCTTGGCTTGGCCGGCTACTACCGGCGATTTATTTCAGACTTTGCTCAAATTTCTGCGCCATTGACACAGTTGACCCGCAAGGATGTGCAGTTTGCTTGGACAGCTGAGTGCCAGGATTCTTTTGAGAGGTTGAAGTGAGGCTTGATGACGGCTCCTATTCTCACGCTTCCAGATGGAACTGGAGGATTCTCAGTGTATTATGATGCTTCGGACAGAGGTTTAGGATGTGTTCTAATGCAGCATGGAAAGGTAATAGCTTATGCGTCGCGACAACTTCGTGATCATGAGAGGAATTACCCAACCCATGACTTGGAGCTGGCAGCAGTAGTGTTTGCACTTAAGTTGTGGAGGCACTACCTATACGGAGATAGGGTAGAAATTTTCACCGACCACAAGAGCCTGAAGTATGTTTTCACCCAGAAGGATCTCAACATGCGTCAGAGGAGATGGCTAGAGCTGCTTATGGATTATGATGTCAACCTGCAGTATCACCCAGGGAAGGCCAACGTTGTTGCAGACGCATTGAGCAGGAGAGCCGAAGTTTATTTTCTGACAGCGCAACCAGAGCTGTTGGCCGATCTTCAGAAGATGGGTATAGAAGTTGTCCTTCCTTCCAGAGTGGCATTGATGGCCAGCATGCAAGTTCAGTCCACTATAGTCGAGAGGATCCGGATGGCGCAGTCACCAGATTCCAAGCTTCAGCGACTCAGAGCAGAGTATGAGACAGGACGAAGACCAGAGTTATGTATTTATAAAGACGGTACACTTCGACATGGTAAGCGTCTTTGTGTACCCAGTGGAGATATCAGACAGAAGATCATGGCAGAGTCTCACAGTTCGCAGTATTCCATTCATTCCGGTGGCACGAAGATGTACCGTGATATCCGCCAGCACTTTTGGTGGAATGGCATGAAGAGGGAGATAGCCCAGTTTGTCTCTCGTTATTTAGTCTGCCAACAAGTTAAGGCTGAACATCAGAGACCAGCTGGACTACTTCAGCCATTACCGATTCTCGAGTGGAAATGGGAGCATATAACCATAGATTTTGTGACTGGATTGCCTAGATCCCCGGCTGGCAGAGACGCTATTTGGGTTGTCATAGACAGGCTCACGAAGGTGGCTCACTTTCTCTCGTTCAGAGTTGGTCAGTCGACAGCTCAGCTAGCGGAGATGTATCTCCGGCAGATTGTTAGATTGCATGGTATACCAGTCAGTATCACTTCGAATAGAGATTCAAGATTTACGTCGCACTTTTGGCGTAGCTTGCAAGAAAGTTTGGGAACTCACCTCCATTTCAGTTCAGCTTATCACCCACAGACAGATGGCCAGTCGGAACGCACGATCCAGACTCTTGAAGATATATTGCGGTCATGTACACTCGACTTCGGTGGTTCGTAGGAAGATCACCTGCACCTGGTAGAGTTCTTGTACAATAACAGTTTTCAAGCTAGTATCCAGATGGCGTCGTTCGAGGCACTGTATGGTAGGAAGTGCCGATCTCCGCTAGCCTGGGACGATGTTGGAGAGAGGCAGATGCTTGGTCCGGAAATGATTGCTCAGACCGTTGAAGTGGTCAGAAGAGTCAGAGATCATCTTCGAGTTGTCCAAGATCGCCAGCGTCATTGGGCCGATTCTCATCGGTGCCCTCTTGAGTTTTTTGCCGGCGACCATGTATTCCTGAGGATTTCGTCTAACCGCGGCGTCATTCGTTTCGGCGTACGAGGAAAGCTTAGTCCTAGGTATATAGGGCCATTTGACATTCTGGAGCGAGTAGGAGATGTATCCTATCGTCTCGCTCTTCCACCATCGCTACGTGAGGTGCATGACGTATTCCATGTATCCCAACTACGACGGTATATTCCGGACCCGAGCCACATCCTGGATCATTCGGAATTGGTTGTTGGTACCAACCTTTCATATGAGGAGAGACCCGTGTCTATATTGGATCGAAGAGAGAAGACACTTAAGAACAAGACTATCAAGTTAGTTCGAGTTGCTTGGGGTCATCACTCTTTGGGTGAGTCAATGTGGGAGCGTGAGGATGATATCCGATCGTGATATTCCGACATGTTTGACTCGTGAGGTATAATATCTTTCTTATGCCTCATACCTTCGATTCCGTGCTTACATGAATAATTTCTTGATTGCTTGATTAGTATAGCTTGCCTGTGATTAGTATAGCTTGTCCTTGCAATTCTAACCTCTTGATTAAATTTCGAGGACGAAATTCTTTTAAGGTGGGTAGAGTTGTAATGCCTGTAGTTCGTATTATGTATCTTGGAATACGTGTATGTATTTTATCTTGTATCGTATATCTCTTGGCTTGGCTCGGTTTATTTTGGGTTGGTTCGGCTAGGCTTGGGTTGCCTTGGTTCATCATGAACCAAGGGGAGAACCCCTACCTACCACCACCATCATCCTTTATTAACCCATTCTCTCATTCTCTCTCTTCATTACTCTTCTTCTCCACATTTACTTCTATACCTACCAGGAAGAGAGAGAGAGAGCTTAGGCAAGTGCAAACTTGCTTCATGATGGATCTCAAGTTTTATTGTTCCATTCTCTTCCTTACTTGATTCTAAGATACTTTAGAACTTAGAATTTTCTATTTTGATGGATATTTTCTTGTAGATCTAAGTTTATATTATTTTTGATTTTCTTGGGTTTGATCTATTAAACTTTATTATTTTTATGTTTTGATTGTTCCATGTTGTAGAAAATTCGATTTTATCCAAAATAGACCTTTGAAAAGTTGGATTTCGACTTGTTTTAAGGAAGTTATGGCCAAATGTATTTTTGGCCATTTCTATGTTCATCTGTGCTGATTTTGGCAGGGACGATGAATAGTGCCGTATGCATAGTACCGAGCAGCATAAGGGTGCTGCATAGTACCGAGCCGCATAAGGGTGCTACATAGTACCGAGCCGCATAAGGGTGATGCATAGTACCGAGCCGCATAAGGGTGATGCATAGTGCCGCATAGTGCCGAGCCGCATAAGGGTGCTGCATAGTACCGAGCCGCATAAGGGTGCTGCATAGTACCGAGCCGCATAAGGGTACTGTATAGTACCGAGCCGCATAAGGGTGCTGCATAGTGCCGAGCCGCATAAGGGTGCTACATAGTGCTGCATAGTGTCCAGTCGCATATGGGAGTGCCGCATAGTGCTGAATAGTGTCTATTTTGGCTATTTTTTGCTGTTTTAAGTCCTGTTTGGCTGAATTGTGGCCAGTATTTCTCCCAACTCCCAACATGAAAGTTGTAGATCTTTTTCTTGGCTTCAAGAATATGTTATTAGTTATGCAATTTTTCTCATTCATGATAATGTAAGAATATAACACGATAGTGGCCCGCGGTGGCGCACTCTTGGCAAGAAAACTGACATGATATATCTCGACATGCTGTTACGACAGCTAGCCTGACATGACAAGTAGGAACGACCTGGACACCGTGGGCGATTGTGTTTGTACAAATAAACCAGTACTGTCTTGCATCATATCTAGGATAGGGATCCCTGAGTACCACGGTCAGGGATACCTACAGCAATTGACTAAGGCTAATAAACTAGAATAATTCAGTAGACATGAAGAGGTTCCCAGCTACAGGCAATCCCGTTATCTAGGCGCATTAGGTGGACTTGTAGCCTACCGACGAGTAGGGCACATTTCCAGCACACAGTCACGTGTTGCATTCTTCACAAACGGACATTCGACCTGGATAACCGGATAGTCTGCAGGGCTTGTGGCTGTTGGGATAATCTCATTGCATTTTGCTAGTAACTAGGCCTGTGATAACCCTAATTAGTTAAAAGTATCAAGCCGTACTCTTGATTGGCCGTGATTGATTGGATGTAGTTTATTCCAGCTTAGTCTTATCCTGATCCTGTGAAAGATTGTGACATGACATGATTATTGATGCTTGCCTTAACAATAACGATCGGGGGTCCAGTTCTGTTCAGGCGAAGGGTTACAACCCCGGTCCTTATTTGGTTTAAGGGTTGTAACCTGGCTCCCGGAGCAGTTCTGTGTCCTCTCTTCGTTTATTGTCTTATTGCAATCCCATGCCATGTTCGTCATGTTTTACCTTACCTTAATACCATGATTAATTATGCTGGCCTTAGCAATAAAGATCAGGGGTCCAGTTCTGTTCAGGCGAAGGGTTACAACCCCGGTCCTTGTTTGGTTTAAGGGTTGTAACCTGGCTCCCGGAGCAGTTCTGTGTCCTCTCTTCGTTTATTGTCTTCACTGTACCAATAGTATTTGAGACGGGTTTCTATTCAGGTGAAGGGCTGCAACCCTGGTCCTTATTTGGTTTAAGGGTTGTGACCTGGCTACTTGAATAGTTTCCTCGTACTCAGTTTACTGTTGTTATCTCTATTATTATCAGTTCTTTATTTATTATCTTTAATATTCTATTGTGATATGCTGGTTTTAGTTCCTAAGTGAAGCCTCCTTTGTGGCACTTGCTCTTTCTGGGGTATGAACCAGCTGGTTTTGTGTGGCCAGATATCGGAGCAGCACCAGAGGATCCACCTGTCTTCCAGCCCGATGGTGACCACCAGGCGTAACCAGGGCAACGAGTGGGTTTCTTTTGTCCTCCCACTCTATTTGTAAAATTATTCTTTTGAGGCGTTTAGCCGGCGAGCACGTGTTAGCTCGTATTGCACCTTTATTTACTGTCTGCCTACGGGCTGTAACATGATTGACAAATCCTAGGGTTGATCATGTATTGACTTAAACTCTTGTTAATTAGTCCTGATATTTTGTACGACTAGCTTCATGATCATCCAATATGTAATGTATGGGATGCCTTACCATTGTATATTGATGCTCTAATATCTTGTGACGGTTACTACTTGCTTGTGATTGAGACAATAGGCTTGTTCTTGACCGTAGGAGACTGATGGATTGTAGTTAAACCCTCATATATCTAGACAGCCGTGACCGTATAGTGACGTAGATTCCATTTCATTATACGTAGCTGGCTATGTCTGCCCCCACTCTCTAGTATTCTGGTTCTGGGGCGTGACAGCTACTACTGCCACAAGGCCTGACATAGCTTTCGTCGTGGAAATGCTGAGTCGTTTCACGAGCAACCCAGGTGTTGAACACTGGAAAGCTGTGAAATGGGTTATGAGATATCTCAAGAAGACTCAGACATATATACTGTACTACAGTGGAGATACGCCGGTAGTGGAAGGCTTCAGTGATGCCAGCTGGTGCTCAAAGGTGGAGAGCGAGAGGTCCACGGGTGTATTCATTTTCACAATGGGTGGAGCTGCTATATCGTGGAAGTCGAAGAAGCAGACTATGCTCTCGCGGTCATCCATAGAATCTGAGTTCTTTGCATTTGATTCCGCAGCGGAGGAAGCAGAATGGCTTCGGGAGCTCACGTATGATCTTCTAGTGGTTGGGGCACAAATATCGGCGATACCGATATACTGCGACAACCAGGCGACTGCGGCGGTGGCATCAAATGACCTCTTCAACGGAAAGAAGAGGACTGTGCGGTTGAAGCACAGGACAGCACACGATCTTATCAAGAGAGGTGTTATTACAGTAATTGATGTTCGGAGTCAGGAGAACCTGGCGGATCCGTTCATCAAGGACCTCAAGCGCCAGCTGGTCGATGACACAGCTTGTAAAATGGACTTGAAGGCATTGTGATATTGTATTATTGTATTCCTGCCATAAAGTTTTATGCTAATAGTTCAAAGAGAAATCTACTAGACATCTAGCGTTTGGTTCAAGGGAGGACCACTAATCGGAAGAATATCAGGAATGGTGGGTACATGTTCTATAGGGCATGGAGAGGTTACGGACCTATAACCACTGTTGTCTACTGTTGTTTTCTACGAAAAATGGATCCTGTGGGAAGGTTGGCTTAAATGCCTTAATGAGTTCTCAGGCAGAGTAAATGTCTGGTGTGCTTTACAGGAAGCACGGTAGAACAGCACTACAAGGAGTGAAACTCCATGCTACTGTGGGGTGACTCCACCATGAGGTTCCCAGGCATGGGATAATGCCTCGGCTTTGCTAGCCAAGTCACAGCGACGTAGTACCGCAAATAGGCAGTTAGCCTAATGTTGTATGTTAAAATAAATAGAGGGATAGTCAGCACTACAAAGAGGAGGAGTTTCTCGTATTACAGTGGCACGACACCACGATGAGGTACCCGGTTAGGGATAAAGCCTTGGCCTTGCAAGCCATGTCGTTGCGGCGTAACACCGCAAGGGAGCCTAAGACTTCATGCTGGGTAGTTTGGCACTACAAAGAGGCGGTTGCCTCATGCTACAGTAGTATGACACTACGATGAGGTTCCCGGTACGGGATAAGGCCTCGACTTTAAGCCATGTCGTAGCGGCGTAGCACCGTAAAGGAAGTGCAAAGTGCTTCATGCCATGTCTCTTTATAATGAACTCACCTATAGTGTATGGACAAAGAGATATCATGCCGTCTCTTGAGGGTAAACTTGTAGACGCCCAAAATTATACACTGAAACCAGGCTGGCACAGGGCCTTTAATGTGTAGCCAGAAGCACATGTAACTACATTATGTGAGTGGAAAGAATTTCAGCTATGATGCAGAATTCAAGGCTTAGTCCATTCTTGTATTATAGTCTGTTGTTTGACCCATGCGGGAAGATTCAAGTCGTCAGCGACATCTCTCCTAATGCATGATGGACAGTTACTGTGGGGAACACTTATACCCATATATAGAGATATGTGGAGGATTGTTGGGATTTGGCCTTTTATTGTGAATTTTAGTCCCACATCGGCTAGGCCAAAGGAGTTGTATCTCTATATATTAGCTATTCTAGTTTAGATATGCACATGTGGTGTGGAGGTGCACATGGATGTGCCATGTGGGGTTAATTTTCTAATAGAAAAAAGGCTAAATCAACAATTGGAAGCATTCATGCTTTTTGCTCTTGGAAAATTTATTTCCATGGGAGCTAAGCCCCGTAGGGGCTTAGGGACTCGGACTCGGGCTCGGGCTCATGGGCTCATGAGGCGTAATGTGGCATTTTGTTGGCGCACTTTGCACTTAGCACGTCAGCATCGCCGCTAGGCGCATAGTGCGCTTTAGTTGCGCTCGTTGCGCGAGCCACTTGCGCGGCCAAGTTGCATGCCACGTTGTAGGACACAGGTTATGCGGCCTAGGTTGTGCGACCAGGGTGCGCGCCAGGTTGAGCCAGGTTGCACGCAGGCTGCGCACATGTTGCGCCAGATTGCGCACAGATTGCGCGCAGATTGTACACAGGTTGTGCCAGTTTGCGTGCAGGTTGCGCACAGATTAGGCCAGGTTGCACAAGTGGCACAATGTACGCGTTGTGCGTGTGGCACAAGGTGTACAAGGCGAGCAAGACGTGTGGCGCAGTGTGGCACAAGTGGCTCTGTGTGCAAGGTGCAAGGCGCGCGGGTTGCTGGAGTGGCGTAACTTGGTTCAGATCCTGCCTGTGCATGATCTGAGCGGTTACTGCACGTTCGGAGTGGTTATTACCACGTTCCGAATGTTGTGTTAATCGGGCAGTTGCTACTCGGGCCTATATAAGGTCTCCTCTCTCTCACAGGCAGATGTATAATACAGAACATACTCAGAGAGTGACAAAAGTTTACAAATGTTTCTTAACACAAGTAAACAGAGCCTGTTAGAGAGAAAAGAAGATTTGCACCAGCGTTGCTTTTGCACGGGAGTTCGTGTACGATCCGAGGAGTCAGAAGAGCATAAGTGTTCCAAAGTTCTCCGACGAACTTGCTGGTTCCTGGAAGCTATTCGTGTGGGGCGAATATATCTTTGAGCAACGGTGATCATTCGCCCCAGCAGGCCATCTTCCATCTTTCGCCTGTCATCTTCTTCGCTGCTGTGATTACGAAATCTTCTTACATTCTCGTAATATGTCACGACCCGTACCCACTGTGAGGGTACGAGAGCGTAACAACGCCCAGCCTACGCCGCAGTGTCGGCGGTAGAACGCTGTCCTAGGTCACAATATCTAACAATATAAGCTAAGCAGTTTATACTCCCCGAGTGGGGGTGACATAGCAGATAATAAACTCAATCACGACTAAGGAAGAAGAAGCACGATATGATAAAGAACTCAAGAAAAATATAGATGATCAGAATGTCTAAGATAACATCTCAGCAATATCCAGAAATACATGGTCACAGCTACTGAAAATGAAAGAATATACAACCCAGATCTCAAAGACAGAAATAAGTCTATCTACTAGTCTCAAGACAATATAAGTAAGATAAGGCCTAACTAAGCTAGTCTAGGCAGTAGGGTAAGCCGTCAGCTAGAGCTGTCCCGTAGAAGGTATCCTCACAGGCCTCCTCCTCGTCCTCTGTAATATTTTCAACAGGTCCACTCAGGACAGGAGCGAGCACAATACATCTCAACAGTTCATAGCAGGTTAGAAAATATAATCGTGCAGTAAAGTAAGATATAGATACTGAAAAAATGCAGTATGTAAACAGAGAGAGAGAACTGTAATAGAAATATCTACTATAAGTAAAGAGCTACCAGTGACTAGTGATTTAGAGTACAAAGTCGACATGTGAACGGCTTGATTTGTACATGGCTATACTAAAGTGGCGTACATAGCTATTCTACTTTAGAATTGTTCACATGGCTGGACACGAGGTGTCCAACTGAAAAAAACAATTGAGTATCAGGAAAACAGTATATAGTATCAGTCAATACTCCAACTCAGGGTTCGAATCCCATTCCAGATCATAAACCCAAATCAAACTTGTAAAAATTAACTAACATGAGTTATTAAACATGTCCTGGAATCAAAATGACAATTTAATCATAATTTAAACAATCAAAAGTAGAATAAATCACAGGATTAACAGAACTGTACACAGTGTAAAACAGTGTCTCGTGCACGTGTTCATTGGGCTCGTGCACGTGACACGACACGACACAGACCCTGTGCTCGTGTCCCAGTGTCGAGTGTGTCTAGGTCTAGGATCCTGACACCCTGATTTGGGTCCACGACACGTGTGTCAGTGACACGACACACGTATCAGTCGCCCAAATCGACTAAACCCGATTCAGCGTGTGACCAATGCACACACGAATGCGTGTCCGATACGACACGAGGACTGTGAAACTTAAGAAGCCTCGTGTCAGTATCAGCCCTGACCTGCGTGTCGAAATTCCCGTGTCCTAGTGGCGTATCTAGTGAGTAATTGCCCCCGAGTAGCAGGGCAATGTGCACCGTGTCAGAACAGCGTGTTCGTGTCCAGATCTCGACACGACACGACACAATTACAAGCTCAGTCTCATGAAAACCTAGAAACAACACTTAGATCTATCATTTCAATCAAAACATTCCTAAAACAGTAAACTAAATTCCTATGTAGCATTTCCACAAACACTTAGGTATCCTATTGGATACGTGTCCGATTCGGACACGAAATGGGTCCACCTTGACACGAAACCAAATCCTATAGTTGGGGGACACCTAGGGCTAGGTCTACATGCAAAGAAACTAGAATTTTAATGGTATTTACATTGATTTACCTATTGGTGACCAAATACAAGAAAGCCTCAAATGGGGGGGTTCCTCTTGCTAGCAAACTTCTCCAAATTGGTAAGAATCTGAGAAAAATAAATAACAACAGCAAGAACACCTCATTTAAAACCCATTGCAATTTGTTTGACGGAAAATAGAGCTAAAATGAAATTTCTAGGGGTTTTTGAAGATGGAGACTCACCTCTTCCAAAACTTGAGAAATTCTAAGGAGGCTAGTCCTAATGGAGGAGATTATTTATAGGGAGGATTCCCAAGGCTAGTGTTGGCTGGTCACTAATGGATTAGGGTTAGGTTAGGGCTAAAGGATTGGGCTTAGTCATTAATCAATGGTTCAAATCACAAGTCATGACTTGTGTCTAAATGCCTTCTATTCTAACTTGGGTTTAAATGACTAAACCATAGATTAACTCTAGTCTAACTAGGGTTACATAACCTAACCAAGTCCAAACTCAACTAGGGTTAGCTCCTAAGTTGGTCTACCATGGTCATTGCTAGTCAAAGTCAACCTAGTCAACCCTCATTCAAACAATTCCAAAATAAATTCTAAAAATTCCAATAAATTCAAATAAATTATAATAAAATCAAATAACCCCAAAAATATTAAAAAATACTCTAATCACATGGCTAGGCTCTAGGGTAGGCAGTCTCTACTGTTTTACTAGCAAAATACCAAAATCACAAGTCATGAATTTAAATAGTTTAAAAATAATTAAAAATCACTAAAAATCATAATATGAAGTAAATATCATTAAATAATAATTATAATTACAAAATTTTAAAATTACCCTCTTCTGAAAAATGGGGTGTTACATAATATAATAACGAGATCTTCTTAGATCTTCGTTATACTTGCGCAACCTTCCTAGAAGTGTTGCGTTGGAACATTGTTCTTACAATTGTTTCATACTTCTCAGTTTTCCATCAAAAAATTGTGTCCCGACACTAACAAATACTTACTCAGCCTGCACAAGACATTGTTAGAAACAATATCATGATTCAATATAATTGTTACCATTCAGGTGATTCTTACCAACAGCCGACATCCTTCCATGTATTTGAGTAATAACTTACTCTACCTGCATAAGACATCATTAGCACTGGACCTATCTATATGAAGGTCACTGGCGACACCCATCTTGGACCATCTTACAGGCGAACGGCTAACTCCGAATGGGATGCGAATCCATGGGAGGTTTTCGAAACACCGTGCTACTACTTCAGCACAATAGAATTTTGGCGTCCTTTCAGTGGACGGTAGCAAGCCCCCACTGCAAGTCCCAAAATTTTGATGTCAGTACGTCGACACCATCCTTGTTCCCCCTAGGATGAACCGGGTCCGTGGCCGCGGATTACCGTTCTGGGAACTACCTTGTATACAAGTTCTCCATGACCATGCAATTATATGCAACTTATCTAAGAAGAAAACATATAATGCATGATAAAAAAATCGAGTAATTCAGCCACCGTTCTCATTCGTATTACCATATTGCCATCTTTCCAGGGTCTTGGCATAATCAACATTCTACATCGGCACAGGATAATAGAATGTTGTTACCCAATCCCTTTGCCACATCTTTGATACCATACATCTTTCCAACCAACTCAATGTACTCACCGTCCAATCTTTTGGGACTTAGCATCTGTGTTACCTTCTATTCATCTAGCTAAGGCTCAATATACTTACCGTCCAAGTATTTGTGACTTTGCTTCACCTGTCATGTATTTTATCGCAACATCGTACAAGCATATAATTCATCTAGCAATAACAGTTTACGTTCAGGTGATTATTTATCTTTCATTATCTTTTCAAATTCTATGCAAGGTGTTATTGAGCAACTCAGTAAGAAACATAGCAAACTATCCTTTATTTTAAGCGTGAAGCTAAAGGATCTTCGAAGGGTTCAACACTACTCACATTTATAAGACGATTCCTGCCACGATCGCATAGCCTTCCAAGCGATCATTCGCATATTCCCAAGTCCAACAAGGCTTCATCGAACCAACCATCTATCATAAGGCATCTTACGGGTCGGGACACTACAGTCATCTCCCATTATGTGACATCTAACATGACAACTGACATGGCAGCTGACATGTCATGTTTTAATCAAAAAAATTAATTACCCAAAAAAAATTATTGTTAATGTTAATACTAATGGTAATTTAATTTAATATTAAAATTAATTTAATATTAAAATTAATTTTAATGTTAAAATTAATGTTAATGCTAATTAATATTAATATTAATATTAATTTTAATTTTAATTTTAATGTTAATGCTAATTTTAATTTAATGTTAATATTAATTTTAATGTTAATATTAAAGTTAATATTAATATTAATGTTAATGTTAATTTTAAGATTATTGTTGATGTTAATTTAATATTAATTTTAATTTTAATATTAATTTTTAATTTTAATATTAATTTTAATGTTTAATGTTCAATTTTGTCATGTCAGCTGCCATGTCATCAACCATGTCATATGTCACATAATGGAAGATGATATCATCCAAATTTTTTGGAAGCCAAATAGCATTTTTGATAAATTATTGACAGATTTGGCACAATAAACATGCTGAAAATCTGTTTAATTAACCAAATTTGATAACATATTTAAAAGTGTGAAGTTTCTAACCTCAATATTTTTATTTTTTGAATATTTGACCGAATTTTTTAACATATTTTATTTGAACTGAGCCGATTTATATTCGTACTCTTGTCGTCCCGAATTTTTTCAGTTGCCGAATTGCTGACAAGGGTCGTAATTGGACACATCACCTCGACTTACGTCAGCACGTCGCTATGGTAAAAACTAGGCTCTTTGTTCAGTGCAGCCAAGGTGACCGTGCCGAGACGAATAACATTGTCGTGTCGACTGCCAGACGAACGAACGAACGACCGAAATCTTCAGATGACAGCAAGTTGTCGACTCAACGTCCCATGTCCCTTTTGTCCGGATGAGCCGGCTGGCCCGGTCGAGCACAAACGATACGCCATTCAACCAAGGGGTCGGGTTCCCCTGGCCGTTTAGAAATACTTAGACCAGGTAGTGGATGCCAACTCGCACCTACTCTACTTAAATTCTTGATCACAACAATGGCCTATCACAAGTTCACAACATAGCTAATATAGTATTAGAGCATAAATAGAACATGGTTTCAGTTAATAAATAGTCCAGGTTTCGATTTTTAGAAAATAACAAATACTTGGATTAAATCATGAAAAAAAAAAAAAAATTGATGTAGCCATTGACTCAGGGTCAGAGAAAATTTACAGAGGCTAAAAATTCATTCATGACAAAAAATTGTGATACAAACACTAAGATCTACTCTACAATCAGAAAATATGTTAATTTTTTATTTTTAAAAAATAATTGTAAATCACTTAAAATCTGCCAAAAAATGAGATTAAATTGTAAGAGGAAACTTGCATAAAACTTTTGGCTCAATTTAAGGTCAGAAACGAGGAGAAATGTTCCTTAGAGCATCTCCAACCCTATTGTGAGTTTGAAAAAAATGGTTGCCACATAGGAATGACAACCATTTTTTTCCAAAAGTACTTCTCCAATGCAAATGTGAAATAAAGTGTGGAGTTGACATGGCAATGACATGCAAAGACAATGTGAAGTTGGTTGTCTAGTTCTAGGCAATGCACTTCACAATATCTTTATGTCCACATCATCATTTGTGAATAAAAATGTTTATAAAAAGAAGTAGAAGTGTAAAAGTTGTCTTTGAAGTTGTAAAAAATTACTTTGTATTGTCTTCTCAATACTTTTACATTGGAGATGACTTTTTAAACTCATTGTCATTTGTGAATATAATCTTGCCACATATATAAGACATTGTCTTGTGTCCCATGCCACCTAAGATTCACAACATAAAATAAGACAATAGGGTCGGAGATGCTCTTAGAAGTCGTCCTTGGGCTGGTGGAGTTCATGTCGCACCACATAGTCGTCTAGAAAATTTAAATTAATTTTTTTTTCAAATTAAATTAATTACAAAATTTAATTTTTAAATAGATTTTTCTAAAAAAATTTAAATTTGTAGAGAAAAAAAAAAAAAAAAAAAAAAAAAAAAAAAAGAGGAGATTAGTTGTTGCGGCCGCTACCTACGTCTAGGAAGTCCATTCGAGTTGTGCATAGAGGGACTACGAGCGTTCCTGAAGTTCATCTCGTGAACATGATGGTTCCTGTGAGCAGATTGTCGATAGAGAGTGAATCTTGTTTTGAACAATAATGGTCTTATCACCTCAGCAAGCCTTCTCTTATTTTGTCTTCTTTATGATGGTTCCTGTGAGCAGATTGTCGATAGAGAGTGAATCTTGTTTTGAACAATAATGGTCTTATCACCTCAGCAAGCCTTCTCTTATTTTGTCTTCTTTTCTTTCTTCTTTTCTGTAAATGTTCTATCATTATTGCAACCTCGTTTGTAAGAAAGAACGTGTTTGCTTTTAATAACCTTCTGTTCCGTGTAAGTGTATTGTCAGTTTGTTATCTCACATTAACTTTGATAGTATTGTGTGAATCTCTTAACCTCGACAACAACTTCAGGACTAAACAGAGAACAAATTTTGTGTGAATCTTTGTTTATGGCAGTGTGATCCATTTTTGCTTCCTCGGGACTAACATTAGCAACTTTGGAAGGGGTAATAGTACAAATTGTCTAGTTTGCATATGTCTACTTCTCAATACTTACGGACTGTTTTTGGATGTAAAGTGCGTTGTGAAGTGCATCATTTTGTGCATATGCACCCATCCGCTATCACTTTCGTTTTTTGGTTGGAGACCTGAAAAGTTATTGACATGGCCTCTACAGAACTTTCTGTTTCCCCATATTCCTCGGTTCTCACTTCCTCTCATTCTCACTCGGATATGTGTGGAAGTAGTCCTCTCTCGACTTGATGGATCCACGCGAAAATGGTTTGGAACTACTACTGTCACCGTTGTCCCGCCATGGCTAACCAAAAGAGAAATTTCTCTCGATTTTTTTTTTTTGATTTTCCGTGGCTCCTAGCCGGAGCAGAGGAGAGGTGAAGGAGTTCGACAAGACGAGGCAACAATCTGGAAGATGAAGGGACGGAGAAAAAATGTTGTGGCGAAGGTGGTTTTATGATAGTGGAGGCAGTGATTTTTTGCGGTGGACTTGAAAGAGGAGACAGGGGAGAAGGAGCGATGTGGATTGGGACGAAGGCGATCGAGACTAGTGGTGGCTGGATCAAGCGGAGAAGGAGAAAAAAAATATCAATTGCAAGATTCCACAGCTTTCTAGATCAAGTCAGGAAGGAGGAGAAAGATAGGCATGCAGTGACATGAATGGTGAGCGCATGAATTCTATTTTGGAAAGAAAAAAAAAAAAAAAAAAAGAGGAGAGTGTGTGTTCCTCTTTTATAAAATAAATAAAAAATAAAAAATAGTTACTGAAAAATAATTAAGATATATATAACTAAAAATAATCAATCATATGCAACCTCCCATCGATCACATTTTTATTTCATGCGAACCCTTCAATTAAAAGGGTAAGCTTACCCATTTCAAATGTGGTCACTCTCTCTTCTCTATTTTTCACTTCTACAACATCTAAAGAAAAATAGAAAAAGTTGCACTTCAAGTTGAGTCCGACAAATATTCAAATAACAAAAGTATGAATCTGTCTCTAAGGTTCACTTTTTTGAGGCATCCAAACAAAGGAAGTTAAATTTGCACTTCTAATTGAGTCAACAAATATTCAAATAACAAAAGTATGAATCTGTCACCTCTAAGGTTCACTTTGTTGAAGCATCCAAACAAAGGAAGTTAAACATGAATATAAAACAGATGCATATGTAAAGCGTATACAAAATCCGCACTTCCATCCACTTTGCATCCAAACAAAACAAACCCTAAATGATAGTGCTAAGTGATTGTGCTGCTGATTACAGATGTACAAGGAGATTGCAATTATTTTTAAAATTTACTGAAAATTGATTCTTTCTATGACTTGATACTAGCATCAGGGAAGGGGATAACCCCCCATTTCTCTCGCACGTCCGCCAGGTTCTCATGGAAATGCTTCTCGTAGTAGACGGACATCAGGTCTGTGCACCTCATCCCGGCTCGTGTCGCCCAAGGAAAGTAATGACGGTAGAAGAGAGCCCTCTGCTTCTCACTAAACCTCGCCGTACCTCCGACAACCGACAACAGGCACATGGGCAGGAACATCTGCTCGAACTCGATGACCTTAAGGGCAGACTCCCCGATCAAGTTTGTGGGGAGGCCGAACAGTACGTGCCAGAAATCGTGCACCTCACGAGCACGGGTAGCCACGTACGCCAGCTCTTCTGTGTCCATGAATCGAACAGGCGGGCGATCATCTGGAGAGAAGTTCCTCGACCCCATAAATCTTGCATATGCAGAACCAAATGTGTTCTCGGGCATGTCCCATGCATGTGAGACTCTGGAAGATATGACACGGGGGCGCTCCAAAATAACCTCCTAGAGAGAGAACAAGGAGCGATTAGAAAGAAAAAATGCATATAAAGTTTTGTTTCCCTTTTGGAAGGAGTTTCTCTTATAGACTTGTCAACGATAATATATCTAAAGAATAATTAATGAAAAAATATCAACAAAATACAAGCTAGAATGCAAGGGGCTAGAAGCATATAATATTTGGGTATCACCATAAAGATGATCATGTGTCCGTCATTTAGTGTTCTAGTCTTCGACGGTTTTTATGGACGATACCAGCAGGTTGTAATAGTAATACGGAGATCATGGTGAGAACCTTCTTCCAGACAACAAGGTGAAACTTATCCAAAGCATTAGCTACGTCTACTGACTTAAACCTACTCAGCTCAGGCAAAAACATCTTATGTAACTAGACATTATCCCATCTGCAGACCAACTTCTTAAACTACATTTTACTGTATTTAAACATCATCTCCATAAAAGGGATCCTTCACCTTTTTTTATGAATACTGCTTTGCACCATTTATTCCGATCCAAAGACGTCCTCCTTTCAAAAATCATGTGGATCTGATCACAAAATTATGCCTTTGACCTTATATAACAACAATAATGTTGTTCATTGCTGTGATTTAACCCTCCAGCCTCGATCAATCCTAGCCATCCAATTTCCAAACAAAAACCAACTCTATACCAATTTCAAACACACAACACACCAACCCTAACAATACCTTCTTCATATTGCGATTGAAATCTCTAACCCAAAAGAAATAAAAATCTGATACTTATCCGTATCTCCCCAAAAGCTTGGTTTTAATCCATAGTTTTCGGAATATTAGTATGTGTCTCCGTATTTGTCTTTGTACCAACATGCAATGCATGTGCACATTGGTTAGTATGCCTTCTAGTATAGCAATTTGCATATATTTGATATAGTACTTCTGCATATAAACTATAGCCCAAACTAGAATTTGGTAAACTAGCTAAGACATCAAAAAATAGCTGAAATGTATTACATGATTTGGTTTCACTTAGTGTTCATGCTTTATAGAGACATTTTCCAAACACATACAATAAATCGTGATGAAACTACCATGTTATAGTTTTATAGGAATCATGTAAGTGTTTAATTATTCACTAGATCAACATATACTTACAGAAATAATTTATAAATTATGTTTAGTTCAACATTTTAGCTCTTCAATTTAATAAAACAATATTATTTCTGAAGTATCAAAGCTCTATATTGTGATACTCCTATCTATTGTATAACTCTCGTGTTCAACTATGGAGTACTACAGGCGTCGTCCGATGATCGGAGAAGTCCATGAAAAGTTGAAGCATCGATATGTGCTTGTCTACACCCAAAGAGTATCAAGCAGAGTATCGATAGTATACTAGCAAATTACGTATATGGGTGCGTGCACCAAAGTTTTCAACTAGTTAAACACACACTAAACTGGCAATATACTAGAAGTATATTGGTTGGGTCGTGACTCGTCATTGTCGTGTGCAGTTTAGATTTAAAGTGATGTATTTCGACAATCAAGATTACTTTTAACTTAGGGATGGATTGAGGGCCCTTTATAAAGGCTTCTCAATGCCCTTGACCTAGTTGGAAAAAAAAGGCTTAAAAAAAGGATGCTTCCAAGAGAGAGAGAGAGTTCTTGGAGGTCGTTAAGGGAGTCACCAAGAGAAAGAAGGGGAGAGCGAGTTGGAGATCTCATTGAGGGAGGGTTTCGCATTACAGTATTGTGTGCGTAATCGTTGTAAATTTCTCTTGTTGATTCAATAAATTTATTTGTCTCGTGGAGTAGGATGAGCTTGACCGAACTATGTTAAATATTGTGTGTTTGTTCTTGTGTACTATTTATTCGGTTAATTGTACATAATTATTTACTCATTGTCGCTAAGGCTATTGTTTGTCGCTTCCTCTTGTGCACACAACAACTGGTAACGGAGACAGAAACAATAAGGGATTTCAAATTCTTGGATATAGGTCAACGGTAGGTGACGACATTCGTCCACTGCCTATATTCCTAGATGGGTATTCTTGAAATCATTGATTTGTAAGGTCCGAAGGAGGTTTTCTCTATTTTGAAATTTTAGGATGACAAGTAACAATGTTAATAACATCAAGTTCGATGTGGAAAAGCTCAAGTACGCCTAGACTTTTATACAAGTACTCCGGTTGATGGAAGGACTATGTAGGAAGGTCGTGGCAGTTCGTTGTTCGGGGGAAAAGACCGTGTAAGAGGCATTTTGCGATTCTAGGGCAAATATCGTGTCAAGACAGTTTTGCGGCTATGAAAAAAACCGTTTTAGAGAGTTTCACAGTTCTTGGACAAAAACCATGTCAAAGGCAGTTTGGCGGTTCTAGGACAAAGACTGTATCAGAGATAATTTTGTTGTTCTGGGACAGACCGTGTTAGAGGCTGTTTTGCGGTTCTGAGAAAAAGATTGTGTCAAAGGTTGTTTCGCGGTTTTAGAAAAAAGACCGTGTCAAAGGCTGTTACGCGATTCTCGATAAAGATCGCATCAGTGAGAATTTTGCAATTATGGGACAATTGCAATTATGGGACAAAGATTGTCTCAGAGTCAGTTTGTGGTTCTAGGACAAAGATCAACTTAGAGGCAGTTTCTCAGTTCTGTATAAAGATAGTGTCAGTGACCGTATTCAGGCTTGGACAAGACCGGTGATGGTTAGCTTTATAGTTCTAGCTAAAAACCGTGTCAATAGGAAGAAAGCAAAGTGATAGCTAAAGTTAAACGAGCACAGAATATCAGCAACATTCTCGGGAGGTGGATAATTGAACAACAAGACAATGTGGAGATTGTTGTATGCGTCTCATCTTTAACTATGGAGTGCTACTGAAGTTGTCCGATGATCGGAGAAGCCTGGAAGGAGTTGCAACATTGATAAGGGTTGTCTACAGCTAAAGAGTATCAAGCAGAATACTGACAGTTTATTACCAGTATACCGGTAAGTGCACCAATGTTTTCAACAAGTTCTTAGGGCTAACCACCCCTCCACCACCACCCCCCCAATCCACCACCACCACCGAGTTTGGGTATGGAGTAGTCATTTTCGTGTGCGGTTGATATCTAAAGATGTAATTCAACGGTCAAGATTGCTCCTAACTTAGGACTAGATTAGCGACCTTTATAAGGACTTCTCTATGCCCTAGGGCTGGTTGAAAAAATGTTGAAAGAAAATGACACTTAAAAGAGAGTGCTTGGAGGTATGGGTGAGCATTATTCGGTTTGGGACCGAAAATCGAACCGAACCGAACCGAAACGAATAAGAGATTCGGTTCGGTTTGAAAAGAAAATTCGGTTTGGTTTCGGTTTTGAAAATACTAAAAATTCTTATTCGGTTTCGGTCCAAAATCGAAAACCGAATGAGACTTGTGCAAGTATGTAAATACCCTCAAATCTACGCATATTTTATGATTAAAAATGTGTATATCTTTATGTATATTTTGAAAACAATAATTCAATATATGTGTTTTAAAGTCCAACTTTGGTAATTTAACAACTAGTCCAATTTTGGGTACAATTTTGAAATACAACAAATATGTGTATAAAAATAACAATTTTTAATATATTTTAACTACGATCCCAACTTCGGATCCTACCCGTTAAACAATAGAAATAGTCCAACCGAACAAACCGAATAAATCGAATCGATTATTCGGTTCAGTTTCGGTTATGGCTAATTTCGATTCTGTTTCGATTTATATTTTTTAGAATTTCGGTTTATTCGGTTTTTGATTATTTCGGTTCGGTTAAAACCGAATAAACCGAACGCTCACCCCTAGTTGGAGGTCATTAAGAAAGTCATCAAGAGAAAGAATAAGAGAGCTTGTTAGAGATTTCATTGATGGAGGGTTTCGCATTACGGTAATGTGTACGTAATCATTATAAGATTCTCTTATTGATTCAACAAAATTATTTCTCCCCTTGTCCCCTGGTGTAGGTCGAGCTTGACCGAACCTAAATATTGTGTTTGGTCTTCTGTGATATTTGCTCGGTTAATTGTGTCGTGTTATACTCGTCATTACTATGGTTATTGTTTGCATCACACAACATTACCCGGAACATTGAAATGACATTGCTCAAACTGCCAATACCAGTATCATCGAGAGGATATGATGGCGATAACCATCGAGGGGATATGATAGCGATACTGATAAGTGATACTAAAGTTTCTGAACCTGGCTTATGACTTTTTTTCTCATTTTTATGGGTTATAATTCTCAAAGCTCCATATGTATAAAGACATGTGAAACATTAATTATGCTCATAATAGTTAATCCATGAGAACATTGTTGCAGAGTCACCCTAAACAAAAAGATGGCCTTCAATGCTCTGCTGCCTCATGCAACCAATTCTCACTGGCAAAGGCTAATTGCAGTAACATTGGTAGCAAAATTCCAGTTTACCTCCCTCCAAACCCCTAAAGAATACAGCATAGCACCACTTGAACCAGCAGCACCTCAATGCCCCTTTCGCCACTGTTGATCTGATACACAATGAATCCTTTGACCCTGTACCCATACTTGGCAGTTGTCACACAAGAACTTGCACCATATCACAAACTTGATGGCACTATCTTCCATAAGGACATGTGTATAAAGAGTAAGTCCTTGAACCCTAATCTACCCATGCTCAATTCACCAAAGCCAAGAGATGTAACCTATGCACTGGTTCGTATCTGCCCTGTAGAAAGTCCTTAAGATCTCTCATATTGTTTAAGAAAACGCTGTCTGGAATCCAACAGTTATAGGCTAAAAATACCAGATGCACGCTGGCTTCGTCTTTAGAAGCACTAAACTCCCTGGAACTCTACTCTCTAGAAGTCAACACTGGAGCCCACAGTTCTTTCATAGCATAACAAAGCACCTTCATGCATCTCTTAGTTATCCCTTGTACATTTATCTGAAGATTTTGGGATAAAGTCTTCCGAAAAATCCATTACATTGGACCCGCAGCTCAAAGCTCTATGGCCAACTTCTTGAAACTACTCTTCTGTCTGTTTCTCATCATATCCTCCCTCCAATAATCTCCCACTGTTCTTCAAGTTCAGATGATGTCATCAAATATCTCATCTCTGGGTTCCTGATGTGAAGATTCTCTCCCCATCCTATTCCTGGTCTTATCCTTTTGAACAATATAGAACCTAACTGCATCTAATTATGTATAGCCTTAACTATATCACCTTCCTCCAAACCCCAAACCTTCTTCTACTTGATTTTGTTAAGTTTCTATTGGTGCATATTTCCCTCCCCTCCTTTCGTTTACATGCCTGCAATTGTTAGTCGTCTCATCCTTATAAACTAAATTGTCTTAAATTTTATTCAGGACGATAATCAAGCAATGGGAGGCCCAGGAGCGTAACTATTTCTGTTAACATGACCACATAAGTTGTGACAAGGACAAGCCTAGAAAAGGTTTGTTATGAGACTTGCAGCAAAAAGAGGATGATGAAAAAATGATTAAAGAAAGGCGGTGCATGAACAGATTATACAAATCAACAAGTTAGCATAGACCAGAAGTAGACATTTAAAATGAACAGCTGACTCGGAAAACTTCATTGAGTGTGTCGTTTCTTGCTGGGTATGGCCTAATTATTGAAGTCTAGGGAACTGAAGGAGACCATAAACTTATGAAGTTACTCCTAAATAACTTACAAAGCCAATAGCACATAATTCTCAGTTGTAATAGGGGAAATCTTCAAGAAGAGATCAGCATTTTCATAGGAATGTCATATGAGAAATGCAAACTAATTCTAAGCTAATTCATATAGAAACATATTTAGCATATTAAAGCATGAAGTTGACTCTGCAATTTGCAACACTTAAATTCTACCTTATATTCATGACACTCTATCTGGATTGTTCACATGGTGATATAGTATTTGGAAATACAGTCATATATCATAAAATGATTCCTTCAAGAAGCTAAGCAACTTTACTTGACCCTTCCAACCCATGATGAAGAACAGAGAGAAAACCCATGAAGAGTAAGGACATAAACACCTCTATCGACCAAAAGATGGTCTAACTGAATATGGTAAGGAGTAGGTATGAAATAAACTATCTTCAAAAAGAGAGCCTCGCTTTTCCAACTTAATATAAAGTGCACATAATCACATACTCTTCCTTCTGGGCTATTCTTCATTCGTGTGAGTACCCTGTGAAAAGCTGGCTTTCCAGTCGTCTCTCCAAGAGCAGCTATTAAGTCAGCTCTTCTAGGGTCCACCAGGGCACCTAGAGCGGATCCAACAACAACTGCTGCTTGCTGCCACCCCTTTAGATGAATGCGAGCTCCTTCCATTACGCCGTGTATAATAAACCTGATAAGATAATTATAATATGTGTTAAAGGGGCTAAAAGAATGCAGGGATACTTGAGCAACAGAATGCAGGGACATGTTCTGAAGCATCCAACAAGTGCATGTAGTTTCCACACGGTCAAAAAACATTTACATAAGTCAAAGTTACATACAAAAGAGGGAATTAATAATAGGAGACTTTGGGTTTTATCTATAATTTTTCATATTATATATAACTTAGTAAATATTGATGGAAAATGAGATTAGTATCTTGTAGCAACCTAAGTGAGGTACTGGTTGAGTGCCAGGCTGCCAGTTCTGAAAGAGATAAGAAACAAGGGAGGAATCAAAGTTCAAAAGCTCAATAGCTGTATCTGCTTCGTACAATTCCTATGAGTATCAGTTTTTGGGGATTCGTTATCTTTAAATCGGTCAATTTCAGTAGTTTTGATGGTTTCGGCAGTTTTAGAATCGGTTTCAATAGGTTTCAATATCGATTGCTACTGATACTTCAAACCTTGGGAGGAACATAAATACAAGAAAATGGCTGATGTTGAGGGTCGAGGTTTCCTATGCATAGCTACCGACATGGATTACACAAATCAAATTGAGAATATGGCATTTTGAAATTTTATCATATAGATATGGCTTGGATAGAATTATGTATATATATATATATTGTTTTTGCATGGATACAATTATATATACACATGCACATGGAGACATATATCATATATGTATACATATTATACACATTAAATTTTGTATCTATATTTGTGCATGTTTTGGATAGCAATTAATCATGTTCCAAAAAGTTCTAGAAAGAACTTATTGTAATGAAATTCTACTTTCTCATATCTCAATTATGTTTGACATGTAGATGATCTAATGACAATAAAACACATTCAGCAATATTTTTGGTCCCATTGGAACTGGACCTAAATGGAACATATCTAACATAGTGTAGCAAATGGATAGCGAGTGCTAGCAGATCACAATGTTGATCAAACAAACCATAATACTCGTTGTTTCGTGTTTCGAGAAAGGGTTGGCACCCTAAAGAGCAGGCAACCGTCACAGACACTGACGCACCCCAAAAACAAACGAAAAAGAAATGCAACAAAGAGAAGCTGATGAAGAATCTTCCTTCCACTTCTCAAGAGACCTAGTTGAAAATAAAGCTGTCCTCTTTCTGTCCTTCCTCCTCCAGCTTTGCTCCACCCTTCAAGTAGCAATCGTAGATAGGCTGTCCTTCTCCTTATGAAGTATCACATCAATAGATTCCAAACACGGATATACCTGTGCAACCTAGTTTCCCAATGATCTATAGGTCATCGTATCAATAACAGATTTTATCCTCATCAGGCATAAACACCTTTTATATTTGAAAACATAGTTTTCTTCCCTTGTGTCCTACATTATAAAGCATCAGAGATCCTAGTTCCTCCCTACTCTTCTTATAATAGCCCAAGTTACCATTCTAGTTAGACTACTTTAGTTATGCTATTATAGACAACTAGGATTAAGATTAAAGATTAAATTATTGAGTTAATTATATAAACAAGAGAAGGGTTCATGTTAAATGCTAATTTATATGTTGCCAACAAAACTAAAGATTGGAGGGTTGATAGGAGGGTTACATGCGCAAAAAGTTGAGGAATAATCATCCTCCTCCATCTAAACCCACATGAATGTTTTCATCCACTTGATTGGGGAAAATGGAAGAAGAAGCGGCACTACTCGTATTCTACCACAAGAGAGAGGAAGAAAATCAGATGATCAACCAAGGAAGATGCCGACGGCAGAAATTCAACAAAAGGAAGACGAAGAAAAAAAAAAAAAGGAAATAAGCAAAGGTGAGTAATTGACGTCTAGCTTATTATAGGTAGAAGTTTCATGCAAGCGTGACCTCAGTTGTCCATTTCTTGTTAATTCAGGACACCCTCGTCGTGAAAACGTCGGTATCCCACATCCGTATCGTGACCCATGTCCATATTAGTGCAACATAGTTCTCAGTAATTGGGTGTCAATGTAAGGTTGCCTAATTTCAGGAAACCCTCCACAAATTCGTCGAGGTAATTTTGTCAGTGAAGCCAATAAAATCCGTATCCCTACATCCCGCGTGCAAGTGCTGATTAAGATTAATAATTATATCGAAAGAGCAATGATATCAATGACAAGTGGTCCAGTACAATGCGCTTCACCGTTTCCTGAAGGAAATTCTACATACTAAGAATAATTAAATGTCTTTTCTAATTTGTATTCGGAGACATAATTTGATTTTTCTTTGGTGTAGCCACATAACGTAAGCATAATCGGACGAAGAAAAATGTAACTGTGTCTAATTTTCTATAAGAATGTAAGTTTGTATTAAAAAAATCCTTCCGGAACAAGTAAACATGAAATAAATAAGACGAGGAGGATCAACAATTTTACGGAGAGAGAGATAGTGAGATTATACCTGGTGTTCGAACAACTGGATCTGATTTCTCCACTGAGGCTGAAGGAGGAGGAGGAGGAGACGATGGAAAGTCACAGAGGAAGACTCATGAGCGTTCAGGAACGAGTCGGTAAGGGTTTTTTTTTTTTTTTTTTTTTTGTTAAACGTCGGATTCGGGAGCAGCTCCCTTTATTACTTGAGAAGAAGAAAGATAACGCCTGTGGGCTGGGCTGGGAGGGCTGGGCTGGGCTTGGATCAGGTCGGACTTATTTTGTACCAACTCTAGCAATAGCGTCTCTATAAAGTTTGGGCTTATGATTGCTTATTAGAAACAGGCCGGGTTTGAAGGAGTGCAATAAGTGCGATCGCATTAGGCCTCCCGAATTCGTAGGCCTCCAATTTTATATATATGTATATGTTTTGTGTATACTAAACTAAATTATGGATAAATATTTTTTAAAAACCCAAAAATGTCAAGCTTATGAATAAATAATTTAAAAATTATGAATTAGTAATTAAAAAATGTATATGTATATTTATTATGTAAACTATAATACTAAACTAACTTATGAATAACTAATTTATAAATTCATTGCCCTTCTTTATGTATACTAAGCTAATCAAATGGGGATTCTCTCAATTAACTAAGGCTATATCTATTAACAAAGGTTTCTATTGTTTCCAATTAAGGAATTAAGTCAAATATTCTCTCAATCCCATTCAATACTATTCAAAATCAACAAAAAAATGTTAAGACTTAATAGGAAATCCTAAGATTTATAATATTCAAATAAAATCCTATTAATCCTTGACTCTATCGACAACCTCTCTCTCCCCTTCAGAAATTGCCCACAAATCCCAACTCTCTACCCATTCAAAAAACGTCCATAGATCTCAAACCACCTAGTCTCTAATCCAGGACTCTTCGCCAACACCCCCCGAGTAGCCAGAAGGCCCAGCGCCGTTGACGAGCATGCTCGTCAACCGCCGACAGAAGGCTGTGCCCAAATAAGACTGTTGTACAAAATAAGCATGGGTTTTCAGATATTTTCTGCGAGCAGATATCCACACTCGTTCAACGAAATCCAAAAACAATTGTATACGATCTCCTACAACTCTAATTTAATCCTCTAAAATTTTGTAGGTTAAATCGAGCTATAAATAGATTAAATCATTAGCCAAAGTAGACGTCAAAGAATTATAATTTTATATAAAAACTTGTCGATCAAGGGTCCGACTCGAGTTATTTGCATCGAAACACGTGTACGATATTTTTGAGTGTGGAATTTGATGGAATTAAATTGGTCGCACGAGTGCGACGTATTTGGATTGTATATGTCAAAAACTATTGTATCAAGGATTTTGTAGCTAGGAATGCTAAAAGATCATTATTAATGTGAAGGTGGCAAAAGATGCTTGTTTATTTTGCTTTATTTTATCTCTTTTAGTCAAATATTATTTCAATTGTAAGATATTGTAATTGAATGATTTTTCTTAAATGATATTAATTTTGGATAATTTAATTTCTGAATTTTTTTTATCAGAATTTTTATATGAGAATAGGCATCGTTCATTTTTTTGCACCGGGTCCAATCGTCCTTGAAGAATCTCAACTCCGGCCCTGATTAGAAGTAGCTTCTATTAAGTAGGGATGAGCAAATACCGATCGCTACCCAAAAATCGACTGAATACCGATTAGAAATATTCCAAGAAATCAAATCGAAATTATGAACCAATAACGAATTGGTACCAGTTAAAAGTATATATATATATATATATATATATATATATATATATAGAGAGAGAGAGAGAGAGAGAGAGAGAGAGAGAGGGGGGGGATCTGCATCCAAGTATCTCCATGTTATCAACCATTGTATATTCTTTAAGTCATCTAATCTTAACCATTGATTTGAATGGTTGAAATCAATTGTTAAGATTATATGACTTAAACAAGATCCAACGGTTGATAACATGGGGATGCAAAATATTGGGGACGTGGGTCCTTCCCCTCTCTCTCTCTCTCTCTCAATATATATATATATATATATATATATATATATATATAAGGCTAAAGATTGAATTTTTGATCTTTTGAGCTCAAGTTTTTGTGTTTTATTAGAACTTAGAAGTGGATATTTGTGTACTTGAACTTATGCAATGATTGAATTTAGTGATTGTGTTGGGTCTTTTGAGCTCATTTTTAGGTATTTGCGACTTGTTATGTATTGCTCTAACAAATTTGATTAATAGTTTGGTTGGTAGGGGCTTGGCTTTGTAGTTTATTGCTTCCAAAAAGGTAAAAGAAATATTTCTAGGTTAAGAGGTTCCATAATGGTAAGCGTGTTGATTGGTCTAATGTTAATAAGTAAAATACTGCTGCCGAATAAAATTGGTCGAATATCTTTAATGTAAACCGAAAGAACCGATTATACATGGTACAATATTGGTATTAATTTTTCAAATACCAATTTTTAAAATACCAAGAAAAAAAATCGATCGGTGGGGGGTCCCCAACCCCACTCCCATCCCCTATCGACGGCTGCTGGTCTACTGTGTGTTGGATTATTCAATAATATGGGGCCACACATGTAAAATTAATTGTGTTGGGCTATCTAAATAATTAAGCCAAATTAAAGTGGTCTATTTGAAAATTGGTTTAAGGGTATAATTGTCATGGAATTAATTGTAGATACCGGAGATAAATCTAATTTGATGAGGGGCCAAACTAAAAATATCACAACATATAAAAATATGTATTCATTAGGGTTATGGTCCCCAACTTATACGGCTACCAAAAGAGATGTTTCTCTTTTTTCTCTTCTGCATCCCCATCAACAGAAAGAGAGGGACAAAGAATTTGGATTCATCTTTGTCATTAATGGTCGTAGCAGGAAGATCGAACCCCACAAAATGACGGCCGCTTCAATATCCATCAAGCCTAGCAATGAATTCAGGTACGCTTCCGCAATTTAATTTATGTTCTTCATCTCATGAATCGACGTGATACAATAAATTTCTAACAAGTGGTATCAGAGCCTCCTTGTTTGATTCATGATTTGAAGTTTCAGAATTTTTTTTTGAAACCCTAGATCGTTCGATTTAATCTAATTTAGGATATCCATTGTTCGATAAAAGTTGTTTATGATCCACCGTGGATTTATATACATCCTCTATTGGATCTATAAATTAACCTTAAGGGAAACATTATTCTCACGAGCAGCAGTTAGAATCATTAGGCTTTGAATTTTATTAGAGAAGATTCAATTGTGTATAGACTGCTACTTTATAGTTTATGGATAATGAAATGCCATAATATTTACTTCTTCGGCAAACTCCTGCTTCGTTGGACGTCATTGCCCGATCCTTTCGATTCTTTTTGAAGCTATTTAATTTATGTTGAATTTGGGATTGTCTTTGGTAACGAGTGCCGGTTGGTTTGACAGATACTTCTGTTCGTCGAATTACTATGGGTTAGTTTGGTTGGAATTAAATGAAATTTTTTGTTTTCATCATGCTTGGATTCAGATGTGACATACTAAAAACTATGATGAAAGATGCATATTTCATCAGTTGGTATAGTATGGAGGTTTCTTTTATGCCATCATAATGTTTGGTAAAGATGCTTTTGAATATGGCACAATTGTAAATTATGATAATGCTCATTATGGCACCAACTGCGATTCCTAATTTGAATGTTTCTGGACAATTTTTTCTAGTATAGAAAATATGGTCATTTTTCTTTTGTAAGTAATCATCCACCAATATGGCCATTTTTTTAATGAAAATGTGGTCTCGGTTCCAAGCACTTTTTTTTGTAGTGAACATATTTAGTCAAATTGTTCCAACTTCTCTGTATTAATAATAAGACATTTGGTAGATGATATTTGGCAACCAAGCAAACTTGATATGTGATAGCCATGTTTGTTGAATTTTTATCCATTCAGAGATTTAAACCTGAATATATATTTGTTGAGTCAGTAATGTGGTCCATAGTTAAACATTCACATATAGTAGTATTCACAAGACTTCCTAGTATTCATATTTAGGAAAATCTTTTTAAAAGATGCCCGATTTAACTAAGGAACTGGAAGTTGGTTAAAGCAACAATTCTGATGGTTAGATAAAATATGTTCAGTTTGGATATATATTTTTGAGTTATTATTTTTAGTTAATGTCTATGACTTTTTCTTGGATGCATATCCTAAGTAGATTATTACATGAATTTTGTTATGTTGATAATATCTAATTTTGTCAAATTAAAATTCATGCTTATGCTTTTGATTACTTTATTTGAGTAATAATCTTATAAATATGCATGTACATAACGTTTTTGGACATGATTCAGTTTTGTAAAATTTAGACAACATTCAAATTTTTTTTACCTTTTGTGACTAGCAATAGTTGTCTAATATTCTAAATAGACTCATTGAAACAAAATGTCGCCAAAGTGACATCTCTTGTGTAGATAGTCTATGAGGGATGTTGGATGTTTGTGTGTGTAAATTCATGCGAGTATTAGCCGGCCCAAAGGAAGGTTAATACTTGGCTGAATTACATACATACTTGTGATGATAAATGTGTGACAATTATAAGGTTTACATGTGAATAATAATCACATCCAAAGATAGGCATATTATTTGACATGACTTATTGTCAACGTTTGATCATTACACCAAGAGTACCACTTGCGGTTAATATCATTGTCTAAAGACTTGATATTAATGATGTACTGGGTATCTTGAGATGAGGTTCACCATTATTTGAATTTGTTTGACTATATTTTACTCTTTGGTTATTAATCAGAGCATGTTTGTTTATTTATTTTTATTCTCTTTACAGTTAAATATATGCCAACAAGAATTTAATTTTCATGTTTAATGGGATAAACTTTAAGGACGAAAAAGAAAATAAATACAGAAGCTGCTAAGGGTCAAGCTCAAAAGAAACAACAATATAAAACTAAGGGTTGTCGAAGAGGGGAGGGGGTAGAAAGAAAGGGGAGAGCAGTTTTGTCATTTATTTTCCAGTTAATACTCTTAGGACAAAAATGGGGGAGAGTATTAAGTTGATGAAGTTGAGGGTATTAAGTTGAAAAACTCAAATAGTTGAGGGTATCGAGTTATAATTTAGACCCCCCTTTTTGATGATTGCTAAAGACACTATAAAATTTGCTCAGGACATCCAAAATTTTGGTGCTAGTCTACTTTGGAGGAACTTTTACTCGGGCTAGCAAAAAATTTGCTACGGCTGCTCCCCCTCTCCTCCTCCTCCTCCTCTCCGGCCCCCTCTCCTCCTCCTCCCGCTCCCCCTCTGACCTCCTCCTTGCTGCCCGTCCACCATTTGTTGGCGATGGAGGGGGACTGCAGCCGCAGAGGAGGAGAGGTTGAGATAGAAGCAGCAGTGGCGGGGGAGAGGGGCTGCAGTTGCGAAGTCGAAGCAGCGACGACGGGGGAGAAACAACGACCTCCCTCTCCTCCTCCTCCTCCTCATCCGTCACCCCCCTCTGGACTCCTCCTCTCGCTCCTCCACCCCTCTCTGGCCTACTCCTCGCCATCCGTCCACCAGTTGTTGGCAGGGGAGAGAGCTGCAGTCTCGAAGGAGGAGGTCTCATCGTTGTCGAGGACTGTCAAAATTTTGACCGTTCTTTCAATAGGAAGGACTGTTAGGACTGTCAAATTTTTTGACAGTTCTAAACAATTGTAAACTTTTTTGGGTGGCAAATTTGTAAATAAAATGAAAAAAAATTGGACTATCTTGAGCAAAATGTGTAATGTCTTTAGGGTCAATTTTTTTGAAGAAATTTTGACTTACCCTCCACTTGATTTACTCTAATTCAAGGTGTACCCCACAGTTTTGCAAAAATGTACAATACCCTCCACTTTGGACGGTTTCTGTAAAAGAAATTTTTTTTGGACCAAAATGCCTTTGTCTTATTCCTCTCACCTCTCACCCTCTCATACCCCCCCTCCCCCCGGCCAACGCCCCCGCTCCCCCCCTCCCCGCCTCCGCTCTCCCCCTCTCCGCCACCGCCTTCGCATCCGCTCCCCCACCCTCCATGCCTCCAGCGGCAGCAGCGTCGGCAGCCGCAGCAGCAGCGGCGGTGGAGGCGGGGAGGGGCGGTGGCAGCGCGGCAAGAGGGGGGACGGTGGCCGCGGTGGAAGCAACGGAGGCGGGGAGAGGGGGAGGGGGGGAGCTGGGGTGATGGCGGGGGGAGTGGGTGAGAGGAAAGAGAAAAGAAGGCATGGGTATTTTGGTCCAATTTTTTTTTTTTTGACGGATTTCGTCCAAAGTGGAGGGTACTGTACATTTTTACAAAACTGTGGGTGCACATTCAATTAGGCCTCGTTTGGTTCGCGAAATATTCAGGGTGGGAAAGGAAAGTGATTACTTTCCTATGTTTGGGTGCCAAAGGAATTGAGGAGGAAAGGAAAGTGATTCCCAATGGAAGGAAAATTAGGAGGAAAAGTGATTCCATCCATCCAAGCAAGGAATTACTTTTCCACATTGAAGTATTCACTTTCCTTTCCAAATTCATTGGCATTTCCAAACATCGGAAAAGAAAATCAATGGGAATCTTAATTTCCCAAAGGAAAGGAAATGCCAAGGAATTGATTTCCTTTCCCTTCCATTCCGGGAACCAAAAAAGGCCTCTCGTTTGGTTCGCGGAATGGAAGGGAATGAAAATCAATTCCTTGTCATTTCCTTTCCTTTGGGAAACTTTAATTCCTATTGATTTTCCTTTCCGATGTTTGACAATGCCAAGAAATTTGAAAAGGAAAGTGAATACTTCAATGTGGGAAAGTGATTCCTTCATTGGATAGATGGAATCACTTTCCTCCTTAATTTTCCTTCTATTGGGAATCACTTTCCTTTTCTCCTCAATTTCTTGGACGCCCAAACATAAGAAAGTAATCACTTTCCTTTTCCAACCGGAAGATTCCGCGAACCAAACGAATCAAAATTTCTCAATTTTTTAATCTTATCTACCGCTGGGAGCCCCCCCCTCGCAGTCGCAGCCCAAACCATGGAGGCCACCATTAGAATCTCCTCCTCCTTCGCCACTCCCTCCCTCTCCTCCCCGTCCCCATCGAGTTTTCGTGCGAGACTCAACTCCGCCAATGGATTCTCCTTCTTTAGGAGACGCCCACTTCTTCGTCTCCGAGCGTCGTCGGCTCCGGATCCATGCCAATATGTAGAAGTGATTGGGATCGGAAGCAGGAAGGACGCTCTCATCGATTTCTGTCTTGGCCACACGTCACTTTCTTCTTCTAGCTTCAGATTCTGGTAACTGACGAAAACTCCTTCACTACTGTTGGAAATGTTTCAGAGTTTACTGTTGAAATTTAATAAACAAAGAAAGAAAGCATTTTTTTGCTCGATAAGAAAGTCTGATATGTACTCATTTGCACAATGTGGGATTTTTTTTTTTTTTTTGATTGCCCACTAAGTACAGTAAGTAGTTGTTGGATTGTATCTCGTTTCCGGTGGAGCCCTCAAAAAGGGGGTGACAATGGAGTTGGTAATTTAGTCCCACATCGGGTAGGAGGTGGAATCATGTGGTGTAGATAATTGGGACTGGTTCAAGCCTTACACGAGAATTCTCTTTTAAGGCATATGGGCCCAATTCAATATTGCACCTCATGGGCCAACTCCGGTTCTGGTCACACCGCGTTCCCAACAAGTGGTATCAGAGCCCATGGTTACGGACCTAGTTTGGGCGGTGTTCTAATTGGTTCGAGACAGATGGTGCTGAACGTTCATGTGTATAATCGGATCATGTGGTGTATGTATATAATTGGGATTGGTTCAGGCCTTCATCTTTTAAGCCATATGGGCCCAATTCAATATCGCACCCCATGGGCCAAATCCGGTTCGGGTCACACCGCGTTCCCAACAGTAGTTGCTTAATTGGAACCATTAGTATTTAGTGGCATAGGAAGCACATGCACTCCCAAAATACAGTAGGAAACACCAAAATCAATGTAGTGTTCGTTTCCCGGCCCTGTATTTGTATCGCGTCGTGTCGTATTCGTCTTAGTGCAGCAAATGTAGTGACAAATAGAATACGACTGCATGAGCGAAATTAGCAACTAGGTGTGAAACAGAAAGATCACATCACATGGACGAGGATACGTTATGTGATATTGTTTGGGCAAGCCTACTTCCACAGAAAGAGGGGAAAAAAGAAATTTACTTGATCACATTAGTTGGGTATATTGGTTTGAGAGTGCGGGGAAGCACATTGTTTCTCATTGTTGCAAGTCTATTTATGACCTTAAGGAGTCTCCTTGGGCATAGTTTCCACGATCATAGTTTGACAATTTCTACCACGTTCAGCAAACTGGTTTATCCCGGGGGTCTTGCCTCTTCCCTCTTTATTCCTCGTTGACCCCAGAGCATGGTCATTCTCCTCGTCTATGTGGACGACATTATCATAACTTATGAAGACAACGTTAGAACTTAGAATATCCAACTGAAAGTTTAATTTTCCAGCCATTTTCACACCAAGGATGTAAGCTGTCTTTGATACTCCATTGGCAATGAAGTTGCTGGCCAGAATGATTCCTTTTTTTTTGTTTGATCACTTTGAAAAAATTGGCTTTATAACACTCATATGGATCAAAATATTCGCCTCTCAAACTATCTCCCTTTCTAATCCACTCTTTTCTGATCCTCAAATATATTATTGATCACCGTTACTCATCCTGCTTTTTCTATGCAATACCCTACAAGTTCGATTGCACCTTTTTCTATGCAATACCCTACAAGTTCTTACCTTCATGCCGTTGAGCGCATTCTTTGTACTTCAAGAAGTCCCCATGCCAGAGGCTTCTTTATGGATCCTCCTCATTCTTCTTACTGCTTATGCCAACTTTGATTATGTTGAGTCCATCGACAATCGCCGTTCTACCAGTGGCTACTGCACCTTTTTCGGTTGCAACTTGGTCATACCGTGCAATAAGAAACAAATTGTAGTAGCCCATTCTTCTATGTAGACTGATTATACTGACTATCTCTTAAATTATCTTTTTCGATTGCACCTTTTTCTCAATGACTCAGCCTATCAGACTCAAAAGTCTTTTAAATAGTCTTGGTATTTCACCATTATGACAACAAAATTGCCATTCACATTACAAAGAATTCTGTCTTTCATGATCTAATACAAGCACATGGACAAGGATACATTTGTGTTATTGTTTGGGCACGCCTACATCGACGGGAGTGAAAAAAGAGAAATTTACTTGATCACGATAGGTGAGTATATTGGTATGAGAGAGCGGGGAAGCAACTTGTTTTTCATCTTCGCAAGTCTATTTATGACCTTAAGGAGTCTCCTTGGACATAATTTAACAATTTCTACCACATTCAACAAATTGGATTGTCCTGGAGTTGTTGCCTCTTCTCTATTTATCCATCGTCGACTCTAGGGTATGGTCATTCTCCTCGTCTATGTGGACGATATTATCATAACTGGCGACGACTCTGTTGGAATATGCAAACAGAAAGCCTGTCTTTCCAATCCATTTTCACACCAAGGATGTGGGTTGTCTTTGTTACTTTCTTGGCGTTGAAGTTCCTGACCAGAATGATTCCTTCTCTCTTAGCGGAAGTATTTCTTTGATCACTTGGAGAAAATTGGCTTTCTGTATTGTTGATTCACTAACACTCCTATGGGTCAAAATATTCGCCTCCCCAACATTATCTTCCTTTCTAATTCACTTCTCTTTGATCTTGATATATATAGACTCGTCTGTAATCTCATCTACCTCATTGTTACTCGTTCAACATCTCCTTTGCATATACTGTCAGCCAATATATGCAATCTCCTGTAGTCTCTCACCTTTATGCCGTCGAGCACATCCTTTGGTACATCAAGAAATCTCCATGCCCTCCTTTTCTCTTACTGATTATGCCAACTTTGATTATGCTGGTTCCACCATCCATCGACGATCTCCGTCTACTAGTGGCTACTACACCTTTTTCGGTTGCAACTTGGCCATACAGTGCAACAAGAAAGAAATCCTAGTAGCCGACTCTTCGACCTAGACTGAGTATACTGAGTATCCCTCGATGACTCATGTCATTTATGGGCTCATCAGACTCAAAAGCCTTTCAAATAGTCTTGGTATTCCACCATTATGACAAGAAAATTGTCATTCACATTACTAAAAATCTTGTCTTTCATGAATACATCAAGCATATTGAGGTGACTATCACTTCATTTGGAACAAGGTCAACCTTCATAAAGTTTGTCTTCATTATGATCGTGTTACCGCTCGGTTGGCCGATATCCTCACAAAGACTCTACTTCCGTTGTTACTATACTTTTTCTCCAAGTGGAGGTTATTAACATCTCCAAGTGTAGCCAAAGGTGCGTCTTAGGCATGCCTCGCAGCAAGGTGCACCAGCTACGCCTCGCACCTCACTAGGCGAGGCGTCTTTCTCCAGACGTGCCTCACGACAAGGTGCCAACAAGTAAATGCGCGTCTGGACGTGTCTCATGTATTTTCTCTTTATTTTGGCTTTATGGGCTTGGCAAAAAATGATAGTGATGAGAGTATTGGTGGCGATGATGATATGATAGAGTTTGATGAAGATATTGTTGTTCTATTGGTTCTTTTATTTTATAATTTGTGTTCTTTTCATTTTGTTACGTCTTGTAGAGAACACAAATTTTTGTTAGTTCTGTTGACTGCTATTGTTGTTCTGCTAGTTCATTTGGTTATGTTTTAACATATTTTTTGTTGGTTTTAACATGTTATTTGGTTTTATTTCCTATATTACTAATTTATTTATGTATATTTTTATTATTTTTTATTTTTACGCCTCGCTTCGCTCAGGCACGAACCTCGCGCCTCAGACGATATGGATCCATTGACCCTCTAGTGCGCGTTGCGCCTATGACTACCTTGCTATCTCCAGACTAGACTAACATCTATGCTCTAGCTTTCAGGGAGTACAAGAGAGTCTATGTATTACTATTTTTTCTCATGTCTTCTCTTGTTTAGGTGACATGGATAACCACCAAATTGGGTCACATCCTCTCCCGTATATATGTACTCGCTCCACCTAATGAAATTATCCTATTGACTGAGCCTCTTTCTCAACAGTAGGAAATAATCTTGAGTTCACGTCGTGGCCAAATCATATGCCGTGAAGTGATAGTGTCAGGTTCTTTCTGCACACAAATGCCCTTGCATACACTGTTATCTGAAAACTCAAATTGGATTATTTTAACTTGAGTTGGATAGCTTTTGTCAAATTTAATTATGTTTTTAAATGCCTCCCAAGTCCCAAGTTGTTGCTGTCATCAATAAAACAGGTTTCGTTTCTGTTTGAGACCCACCTAGAGACTTCTAGTATCATTAATATGAATCTTATTATTTTCTTATCTGTTGTAAGAAGGAGAGGCATATGAGTTCTGTCAGAACTGAAGCATGTGACTTCTTAGTTGGAAGTTTGTACTTTCGTTATATCACTTTCTTAGACAAGTTGCTTGACAACCTTTGAAGTCGACTTTTCTACTTTCAAATTGCTTTAATACTAGTGCAGTTTATCTGGAACAACTTTGATCTGGGTTGCTCCATATCATCTTCCAATTTTCTTGAGTTCTAACCAGAATATGTATCTTAGGACAATCCATTGGGGTGATTCTCAGAAGGCGCAATTACTACAGAAGTGTCACGAAACAGGTTTTCCTCTCATCCAAACTATCATAAATATGTTTTTTCCCCCTGGATTACTTTTGTTATATAAGCTTCCTAAATGTTATGGTTAAGATGGTGTGTTTATAAAATGTTGAAGTCTTTTGTAGTAACACCATGATAGTTCTAAATCTTTTGTGGGAGGAGTGACTGCATTATTTAGTCAACTTCACTTGATAAGTTTCAATAAGGTTTGGTTATTTTTTTAATCTGAGATTTCAGGCAAGTAAGTCAGCACCATTTTAGAGAGGATCATGTGAACTGATTGTCATATTATTGCAACTAACTTGACGTAAGGGCCTGTTTGGCAACCAAAAAGTAATACAGAAACTAGGGAAGTAGTGGAAAGTTCTCATGATTCTTTGAAACTAAGTCAGCAAGGTTGGAAAATAATGTCTCATTTAGTTTCCAACCCGAATGGTAGAAAGTCAAGAAAACTAAGGGGACCATATCTATTACTATTTTTTTACTGATAAAAGTGATCTAATCTAATTATTATGGGACGTCATTCCTTTTCACTCTTTTGCTTAATGGGACAGAGAGATGAATGGATTTTCCTATAGTAAATTGCATCATCCTATATCTCCGTCTAGACTCTTTATATTCTAGGGGAACATGGAGTGTGCTACTTAGTTGCATGCGCTTAAACTGCATATCCAAAAAGGCAGGTCTACCCCCTAGGTTTTATGGCACGACTTTCTCATGCTTGGCTAGGAATTTTGCATCAACATGGAGGGTTGACGTCAGGTAGACAATTAGTTATAAAAACTTTGTCAAATCCTTTATGGAGCTTTCTTATGCTCCATGCCCAACCCCAATCTTATGGGAGAAGGCTTGGATGAACATGATGCTGATCTGATCTAATTAAAGTGTTCTAGATATATGGTATTTTAGTAATGACGTCATCATATTGCTTTAGTTTCCTTACTCTAGTTTCTAGCAAACAAACAACTTTTTGACCATGACACCCTACTTTCTCTGGTTCTAGAAACTCAAAAGAAACTAAGTTTCTAACATACTAATAGTTTATGGTTAGCCAAACATGCCCTAAGTGGAATCATGGAAACTTCTATTTAATCAGATATCATGGCTAAAAGGCTTTTGCAGCTTGTCGTACTATTTTATCATTGTTAGAAATACTGTAGAGTATTGACTTCCTTTTCCACCCTCCTGAAATGTGGCTTTGTAGCAAGCAACTTAGGATGCGGGTTGGCGACTTATAGTCAATCAATTTCTCTTCCACCCCCACTTTTCTGCCCATTTTTCTCTCCCGGTTGGCTGTTAGCATGCGCTCGTCGTCGTGTTTGGAGGCCGGGTTGGCCAGGTCTGGGGAATGTGGAGAGAGGGAAAGAGGAAGGTCAGCAAGAAGAGTAGAAAGCATAGGGTTGGCCAATGATAGGTCATTGGCCGTTCCAGTATCTGGGCCCTACTCGCCTCTCCACAATAGCTAATCTCCCTGCTAGCTAGTGGAGATGGGACTTCAGGAGAGGGAGAAGAGAAGAGGATTGAAGTTTCTAACCCTTTACCTTTTATTCTAGGGTTTTATGGTCATTTTCATCCAATTCAATGGTTCAAGTTAAACTGATTGCAAAGGTAAAGATGAGCATAAATAAATGTTGCTAGGGTTGCCTGCTGCTAACGATTTTTTTTAACGATATTTTACCTTATATATTGTTGTTGTTGCTGCAAAACTTAAGAAATTTATATCACTCAAATTGATGAAAGCACACTTTTGGCAGGTGCTCAATTGCAAACCACTTTTAAAGAATTGATTAGCATTTATAACAATCATCCATTCTATTAATTGTAGCTATCAGATGAACCTAACTACTTAGCAAGGAGGAGAAAAAATGTATCTTCTAAGAAGGAAAAAGAGTACATATGATTTTTGTAAATTGTAGTTTGGAATGGGTACTACCTATGCATTTAACTTCATGCATCTCATGACAATAAGTAACCAGAATACCGTCATCAGATGAACCTAACTACTTAGCAAGGAGGAGAAAAAATGTATCTTCTAAGAAGGAAAAGAGTACATATGATTTTGTAAATTGTAGTTTCGAAAGGGTACTGCATATATGCATTTAACTTCATGCATCTCGTGACAATAAGTAACCAGAATACCATTGCCAGAATCTCTTTTATTGTTACTTTTTCACTATTGTATGCTATGTTAATTAGTTCTTTGCTGTAACTGGTAGTTAATCTGTTTAAGGATGTTATTCCATTACCAAGAGTTAGCTTTAACGTGACCTAATTGTTTTTACTGTTTCCTGGTGGTACCTTCAGTATAATGTCCTACGTACCTTAAATTATTGGCTTTTTTGATATTGATGAGTAAGATGATATTTTCTTCTGTCATTTTCAGGTGTGGTTATTGGAAATGTGGAGTTTGCGCAATTGCTGCATCAATGTTCTCCAGCTGTTATTCTTGTTTGTACTCTTCTTTAATCCTTTCTATCTTTTATCTCATATTCTTACTAGTCTACGTTCTTTGGCATAGACATATTGATGTTCCTAACCATTTCTAAGCATACCGAATTTCGTAAGCTTCATTGTATATCTTAGAAGAAGTCTGTTCTCAGTTTGCATTTAATTTGTTTTCTCACCTTCTATATTTGGGCCTTTACATTATGTCCTGTTCTTTTACTCATTTCTCTTACATTTTTTTTCTTTATTATACTGTTTTTAAGTTGCGGGATTGTTGTTCCTTCATTCTTTGGCTCAATGTATCGTATCATTCATTCTTTGGCTCAATGTGTCAAAGAGATGACATCAATTCCTAATAGCACATATATCATCTTATCTCTTTGTCTAGACACTTTATAGTCTAGGGAAGCTTGGAGGTGCTCCTTGGTTGTATGAGCATAAGCTGCATATCCAAATTACTTACCTGTCAACTGGCCGCCTAAGTTTTTTGGCATGACCCTCTCATGCTCATAGCTACCTTGGCTAGAAATTTGGCACAAACATAGAGGGTGGACGTCAGGTTGACAACCGCTCCTAATTTTTTTTGTCAAATTTTTATGAAGCTTTATTATGCTCCATACCCCATTCTGATAGAAGGATTGGATAATAATGATAATGTATTTAAGTTCATTTCAGCTTCATAGTTGATAGTCTTAAGGAAAACCATTTTGTCATTAATGGCTAGTGCTAAGGTTGGTTGAGCTCTACGATAATTGCCATTCAAAAAGTTGAAGAGTAAGGCACTTTAGCCTTCGTTACAGGCTTGAAGTAGGACATGGGGAAATGACGTTCGATCTCGGGGGAGATAATATTTATTCTCCCCTAACGTGAAGAACCATCGGTTATTTTTGAACAGAAAAGAAGTACTATTCTTCTCAAAGAAAACTTTTATAAAACTTATTACAAAGAATTTGATTACACTGAATACAAAAATTCTAAGTACAAGTCTTTGAGATTCTGGAGAGTGTGGCGGCGAAGATTGAATCGACGCGTGATTCCTTTACTATGTTGACGATCTGACGAACTTTCAGAAGCTTCTCGACGCACAAGCACTATTGGACAGAGTTTTCTCGAAAGGACAAGTTTAGGCTGTTGATTACGAGGTGACTAAAAATGCTGCGGATGTTGTTTGTTTATGTGTGTAACCACAAAAATCAAGACTATTTATAGCTAAAAAGTTTAAAAAATGGTTACCGTTGAAGTCCCACGAGAAGCACTGTCCCTTGCGAAAAGACTGCTCACAGGAAGCACTGTCCTGCGAGCACAGGCTTCGTGCAGAGTTGGTTCACCCACGTTCGTGCAGAGTTGGTTCACCCACGTTCGTGCAGAGTTAAAGGAGATGCTGCCATGTGGATACACGTTCATGCGACCTACGAGGAGATGCTGTCGCGTGGTAGCAATTACCCAAGGAGTGGGTCACGCTTCTGCGCAGTCGAAGCCATGTCCTGCTACATGGCTTCCTGCTAGTGCGACTGCACGCACCACAAACGCATGATCTCTGACAGCTGTCGAAGAGTCACCTCGATCTCCGTAACATTCTTCACATTTGTTGTGCACTAACACGTGAAAATATCACCTCACAGGAAGCAACGTTCTCGTGAAGCAAAGACTGCATGGAGCAAAGTCTGCAGGAAGTTGGACTGCAGGAAGTTGGATTGCAGGAAGCTTATATTGCGAGAAGCACGAACTTGATTTTGACAATTATTCTGACTGTCCGCTTCGAATTCTGTACCATCCTCCAACTGTAAGCTGTTACTTCGAATTCTGTGCGATTCCCTGACGGCTGTCGTTTTGGATTCTGTGCTTACGACACATTAAATGTGACTTGGCTGCTGTGTGAGGAAAAGTTCCAGCAGGAAGGGAGGTTCATGCGAAGTCGCTCTTTTTTTTCTTCCTAATATTCCCTCTAGTTAGGTATGCTACTCGCAGGAGGGTTATTCCTGCGAGATGACTTCTTGCGTACCACTTGCTTTTTAGTGGTTTTTTTTATGCTTCGACATCGGTCACCTCTAGCATCCAACTGGTGATCCGGATCGGAAGTTTCATCCTTGAACATGAAGACGTGTTTAGGAAGAACTCTCCGGTTTAAGTCCTTTAAAGGAGGAATCTGTCAACAGTTCCCTCAAGGCATCCTTGTCGCCTTCACGTATTAGCTGGTTGCGCTCAACAATGCTCCTCTCGCCGAAGACAGAAGCTTGACCTTCAAACTAGAAATGGATGCTCCTATCCTTTCGTTCCACCGATCCAAATAGGCTATTGGACAATAGTGGACCGGTCGGATGTGTACTGAAAAAAAAAAATACAAAAATGCATCAGCATTACAACAAAAAGATAGACAAACAAAAAGTTGTAAGCTCTGCTATTTGGGCAGGCTAAAGTGACGCAAGTCATTAACTTCACCAGCATTGGGCAAGCATAGCCTCGCAAGGCTAGCTTAGTTGCAGCATTAGCCTCGCCGTAGGCAAGACCGACATACAACCAATGGATAGCAATAACCACCTCATTAACTTCACCGTAAGTGAAGCAAAAAATTTGGCAAATGTATAGCCTCGTCGTAAGGCCAGTCTTGTCGCATCTTTAGCCTTGTTGTAAGTGAAGCTAAAAGATTGGCGAAGGCATAGCCTCGCTGTAAGGCTAGCCTCGTCATGTGCAGTGCTAAAGATTGGCAAACGCTTAGCCTCGTCTACAGTTGGCAAAGTCCTAGCCTTACCATCTCATTAGCTTTGCTGTAAACGAAACTAAAAAACAAAAAAGGCTCGATGAGGCTAATAGTTCGCCTAGGACGTTGCTGCGTCAGTAGTTGTCGTAAGCGAAGCTAAACAACATTGGAGACCTAGCCTCGCCACACAAATAAAAATTCTTAGGTTCCTAAGCCTGTTCTGCTGCTAAGCGCATCGTAGGGAGACTAACTCTCCCTAAGGATGGATTTGCCACTGACAACCATAGCCGACAGACCATGGCCAGAAATGGCTTTAAAATAGAGATAAAATTTCTAAGGGTCAAAACGACGATCGGGCGCGCACCGCTGTCGATGCCACTGCGGTTGGACGAGTTTCGTCAACTATAGAGGTCTTTCCGACCTCTTTCCCCTTTGACGAGGGTTTGGGCACCATCAGAAGTGCACTCAAGTTTGAAGATAGAAAGAGGAATATTTCTCTAAGGAAGATGAGAACAACAACGTAGAACTAAATCATCTAAAAAGAACATATTGGTCTTTTATAGGCACAATGCTATAGTCTTGCCGGAGATGCGATCATATCGTTTCAAAGTTTGGAATTTGAAATGACTAAAGAGAAGTCGCGGCGAAGCTAATAGCTTATTTGCACATATAGCTTAGCTGAGAGCTAACTTCACCGTACAAATAGCTTCACCGAAAGCGAACTTCACCAGTTATATACCTTTGCTGGAAGCTAATTTCGTCGGACGTATAACTTTAGTGCAAGCTAGCTTTGCCATTTTAAGGATGTCAAGATGCTAATTTTGCCAGCTTCATCGTATGAGCATCCAGACTGGATCAGAGGCTTAACACAAGTTTACAGAGGCATATTGGGGGTGTACAACATTCCAATTATCCCGACAAATCAATATACAATCAAACTCGACCTAAACGACACCAAAATTGGGTCAAATCACTTGCGCTATAGCCTGTGCAAGCCAGCGGGTTACTTTAAACAGTAAGTACACTAGAAGTAATTCAAAGTATTTCGAAATTCGAATTAACTTGCCGCAGATCTTCGAAAACTTTGAAGAAGGTTTTGTTGACACTTCAAAAAGTCGAATCCCAGACAAGCTGTCATCCGGTTCGCACATCGGCAGGCTTATACAATTCTACGAAGAGTATGGACACATCCAAGCTCAAATTGTGTCAAACACGTTTAACATAGTCTAACTTTGCCATATGTACGAAGTTTGATAGGCCTAGAAGGCTAGATTTGCCGCAGATATGAGCTACTAGCGTAAAATGCTAGCTCCGCAGCACAAACGAGCTTTTTGAAGCCAAACAAAATACTTGAGTTAGATAAGGAGGTCATAGAGACATGACAATATTGACTGGAATGAGGAGTATTACAACACAGCCCATTTGAAGCCAAACAAAACCCCTAAGACCCAAAATGTTCTGATTGGTTCAGATTAGATATGATTTATGAGCCTTCTTGCAATCCTACTCAATGTATGATTGCTGTAGTTGTTTTTAGGGTCCTTGCAATCCTACTAAATGTATGATTTGGTTCATATTAGATAGGATATATGCGCATGACGAAAAATGAAATATAGGCAAATTTGGGATACATGGACATTTTAATATTCTATCTGTATTTTTCATATATCCTTTTTCATCACTTTTTGAGTGTGTGTGTTGCTTTAAATGTTAGAAGTTCTAGTTTAAGTTTAACTAATATATTTACATGGGTCTCTGTAAGATCATAGAGTACATCTAACTTTTTGTCTAGATGACGAAGCTGAAACTTCTGGTGAGCTTTTCAGTTATAATACCGCTTCTTTTTTTCCCTTGAGTTCAATCTTCTATTATCAAAAGTTCTCTTCCTTAATTTATTACTGTTTTTTGTATCTTTTCCTTCATGTTCCTGCTGGATTGTGAAAACAGATTCTTCTACCTGTAACTCAAATTCTACTTCTTCATATGACATCATTTAACTCCAATAAACTGTAATCTAGAAAAGGTTACGCCAATCGGGTAGTTTTCTCTGCTTTGTCTATACTACATCATGATTCTCTATATGTACAAATATTGTACTTTATTGTAGAATGATTGATGCTAACTTGAAAATTACTAGCTATGTTTGTCCTGCATAACAAACCCTCCATTACAACTAACAATATGTAAGTCTAAAATTCAAAATTTAACACTCAGTCATTCATGTTAGGATGTCTTGAATCATAATTGAATCCTTATGTCCCCAGGTTAGTTTAGCTACACTAGCACTAAGGTTCTTCAGAAGCGAAGCGAGTCTGATGAGCAGAGCAAGGGTTTTGCATGGTTCCAACCACAGTGTGTATTGTTGGCGCTAAAAATGGCCAAGTTTCAGTCCCACGATTTCCAAACCTCTCCTAATATATCACCTGACAGAGAGGTGAGAAGGGCCCAACCGACGGGGGTTCTGCGGCTCGGTCAATGGACGGAGGTCGAGGGAACAACGCCCCCCGTGGGGTTTTGTGGGCGAATTCGTCGAAATCTACACATATTTTATATTGTTGAACAAAGTGAAAGTGCAAGCCTTGCAGAATCTTGGTCTCGCATAAGTGGATCTCATATAAAAGCCCCCCAAAAAGGCATTATCACTAGAATTATGCTTAATCAGAAAAGAGGCCTCCTCTGCAGAATTCTGTTTACTCAGAAGAGAGGTCACCCTTGCCGGAATCCTGCTCAGCCATAAAGACTAAAGAGCCAGCCTCGCCGAATTCTGCTCATCCAGAAAAGTGGCGTTCTCTGCAGAAACTTTGCCACGTGGCCACTATATGCCGTCAACACGACGTTCAACGCATCATTAATGGAGAATATTATGTCTTTTAAGGATGATTTTCTCGATTGGCACGAGAAGTTACGCCTCCCTAGCGTCAGAGCTCGCGTGACTGTCAACATTAAAGAATGCGCCATTGGCTGGAGGCCACGTGTCCACTGCATTAATGGTTGCATTATGGTCAAGGCCACGCGGCCAATACTATCGTGATTGTATTTATGGCGGAGCCACATGGCCGCTGCTTTTCAACCGCTATTATGACGAGTGGCCGTGTGGCACGAATCTCCCAAGCTTCCTCGCAGAAATGAGGAGCCTCGCTGAAAGCTCACGCAGAGACAAAGCTTCATAAAAAGGGCAACTCGCGCAGAAAGGCAAAGCTTCGTCGAATTCTGTCGAGTCAGAGCAACTTTGTCAAATTGCCTATCTGACATGTATTTAATGTGTCATCGGTTCTACTAGTAGCCTAATATCCATTTAATGCGCTAACGGCTTTGCTAGCATCCTGATGCGCATTTAATACACTGCATTCTGATAAGCTGTCAACGCCTCAAATTGCAAAAACACACTTTTCGATGGATAAGTTACGTAAGCACTAAGCAGTGCCATCCACAATCACCCAGGTGGCGCATGATCAAGCCATCCGGCCCCACATTACGCCCAATCGAGCTATCCAACTTAGCCAAACGCTCCTGTCAGCGTGCCTCACAGAAATCCCATAATTTTTGTGAGGCATTAAAAGATTTCCTTTTGAAACATATAAATAGTCCCTACCTGGCTCATTTGTAGAGATTGAGAAGGTTGACAAAAATTTAAAGCTAGAGCAACCAAGAGCTTGGTTTCCGGACATAGTGAGAGAGAGCATCCTATTCAATCCGGATTGAACACGGTAGTTCTTGTGCTCTTGCCAGCAAACAACAAGGTCGGTGACAGACCGTCAACGGAGCAAAGTGATCGCGCACTGATTAGACCTCCACTATTACAATCTCCCAAAAATATTATTTGTAATACAATCTATTATATACATATTGTGTTTTTGTAAGTCAAAGAGTTATATATGAAAGTTTTTGTAACCGAAAACAACTATGCAGATTTAGTTGAGAGTTTGATTCGATGGCAGTGCCCCTAACCCAATTTTTTTTTGGGTGTATACCCTATTTTGTGTATCCTTAAACCGTATTTTGTCATAGAGATTGATGCAATTCCCTACAGTAAATTGTGTCATCATACCTCTTCGTATGGACTCTTTATAGTCTAGAGGAACATGAAGGATGCTATTTGGTTGCTCGAGCTTTAACTGCATAATCAAAATGTAGGTCTGCCTACCTGCCAACTAGCTACCTAGGTTTTATTGCATGATCCTCTCATATTCATAGTGCTACAATAGCTAGAAATTTGGCACAAAAATAGAGAATTGATGCTACGTCGACAATTAGTCCTGAAACTGTCAAATCTTTGATGGAGCTTTCTTATGTGCCATAACTGACTCCATTCTACTTGGAGAAGATGGTGATGATGACCATTTTTTGTGTACCCAAAATTAGCTGAGGTCCTTGAGGGCTATTTTGAGGATTCTTACTTATCCTACCTAGTTCATGGTTTCGGGGGGCTTATAAATAGCCAATGTCTGATCATTTGTATACTGAATCATCTGTAAATAATAAAGAAGAAAAACAGTTTGCTGCTGCCCCGTGGTTTTTCCCGATTTTGGTTTCCACATGAAATCTGTCTCATCTGCCTTTTTTTTATTCTCTCGATTGTCCGTAACAATATGAATCAGGGAAAATATAAAATTCTCTTTGTCAGATGCCAAATGACACATAATAGAATGATTACATATTAAAATGGTAATAGGATTTCAAGTTAATTTGGTGTGCACAGTTAAGTTAATTCTTTTAATAATTCTGTTATTTTGATTAATCTTGTAGGTGGCTAGTACCGGACATGGCTTGGATCATATAGCAGCAATAGAGCTTCTAAATACTGTCAAATCTGCAGGTGGGTTGGCTGCTGCTATTCTCTTGAAGCCCTTTAGTTTTGAGGGACAGAGACGGCAGGAAGAGGTAGTATTAAATTTGGCAAGTCATTTATGTTCTTGAGCCACAACTTCGTTACTCATTGACAGTGAAGATTGAAGGTATTTCAAATAGATTCAGTGTCACTTGGATACTTTAGATTTGGATGTCAAGTTACTTTACTGGAATTTTCGAATGTTTAATCTTTGAGAAATAGAAAAAGTTGCCTAGGCCTTACATATATCTCCAAATATATATGGATGTTTGTTTTCATGAATAGTCATGTATGTAGACTACATATTTGATAGTTGTACCTTTTCTTTAATGCAATACAAGATTTGAAGTCTCTAGACAGCTGGACCTAACAAGAGAAGCCATGGTTGAGAATGAGTGGGCCCCTTGCATAATATATGGTTGTCAAATGATCAATACTGGTTGGCACAGGAATGTTGTGTCAGCAGAAGTGGTTTTGTGTGTGGAAGCATAGTCTTGTTTTTGTTAAATGCTATACTGAAGTATGAGGCAAAAAGAGTGTTCCCCATGATATCCTTATTGTCTCACTCAACTTCTATGTAAAAATATGATACTTCTTGTTGAAAACTTGAATAACATGAACAACGGAGTTACATTACACATGAAAGCATGTGTATATAATATATATGCGTAAAACTTGGAAATAATATATCCATATCTAAGCATGGTTGTATCTGTTAATCCTTTTGATGACAACTTACAAGTTTAGAACATCTGGTATGCCTTGATTATGTGAACCTAGTCTTTTAGAGTACAAATTAAGGCTTTATAATATAAGATATGTAATAAGGTAGACATGGATCCTTTGAGTGTTCTAGTATTTGGCTATCCTTACCTTTCGATATGAGCACATCCTTTCCACTGGGTTATCCATGCTTCGTAGGATATAGCGTATTGCTAGTGTTATACCCCTTGTTATTTTACCTTTTAGCTATTGTACACCTTTCTCTCAGTAAGTTTCATCAAATGCATCACATTATCCCTTTAGGTCCCATGCTTACAACTTATTCAAAATGAATTGTGAACTTACTAGAAAAAGACTTGATCTGCGTTAAGCAGTCTTTTTTCTAAATACTGTATGTTTAAACAAAATTTAAGAGTAGAGATCTTATACTTTACTATTTTAGCATAATGATATTATGATTTAGAAATAAAAATGTTCAAAGATAGACTATAATTTTGTTTTTAACTATTCTGAGCTATTACGTCATTATCCGAACCTGGTGAACTATATGCAAACACTGAAATTGTGTCTATGATTGAGTGCAGAAGGTTTCTTCAGTTCTTTAGAAGTGAATAACATATATCAAGAGTAATTGAAACTCAAAACTTTCTAAGCCTTTCTATTTTTGTGGGAATTTCTAGTTGTAAAACTCTTTTGATGTTAATACTATTATGTGCTGATTCCCTTGAACTGAACTTGAACAAACACAGGTCGATGCTCTGGTTAACAAGCTTCAAGGGTCCTCACAGCTGTATTTTGGTAGGTATTTTTTCTTTCTTATATGAATGATGAATGTCCAAGATACCAATAGAATCCCAAAGCACTATAGGATGAGCTTAAGGTAGCACGTCTAAGTGCAATGTGACTCAACCTGAGCGTAACCCATGATTACAGAGTACAACAGAAACCTTTAACCACCACTTATATGCAAACTACAAACAATGGCTATGGTTTATTTTTTTGAGGTAAATTCAGTCATTAGTGACTCCTGTCCTGGGCTACTAGCACCAGGACCCCTTTCCATTTTAATGGCCATAGTTGTATAGTTTAAATTACGACGTATAGAAACTTATTAAATATTAGAACGGTCATTTGTCCTTAGTTGGATTCTAGTGACTGGATGTATCATAATGCTTGCTCGATAAGTTTTATTTACTTCAGAATGAAGGTATCTTGAAAAATGCTAGTTGACTGACATTTTTGTACTCTTAGTTTTATCTTGACATCATTACCTTAAATTGATTTGCTCTTTTCACTTTATAGCCAAAATATTGGCATGTAAAAATATTGTAAGCACACTGAATGATTAATTTCTCTACCTGTTCTTTTCTCGAGATAAAGGAGATCAAACTGACTGCAACATATATGTTAATTTCATTACTAGAAAATATAAGTTTCTGCATGTTCTTGACTCCTTTTTCCAATATATGTAACTTCTTTTTTCGGTATATAAGCTGTTGAAGCAAATTCTTTACAAAGAACAGAAGCAGAAACGCTAGCCGAGGCCTTAGAAAGTGCAAATAATGCTGTTTTCTTAGCGATTAATTCAGTTTCTAAACTTATGACTGTAAGTATACATCTTTCTGTCATGCTCCTATGTCCACTAAGCTTTTGCCTAACCATGTAATAATTTCTGTATTCTTAGGACTTGCATATGAAGATTTTAAGTTCGCCAGATGGACAGATGAAGGAAGTGAAATCATTTGAAGTATTAAATGTAGGATATGAACATATGCACTCTTTCTCGTGCTAACATCTGCTTATGTGATCCTATTCTTTCTGATAGGATATGAAATTGTTGTTTATATTAATAATGGTCAAGTTTTCTGCTGATAGCTTTTAGAAGCCTATGGAGAAGCTAAAGTTTGTAGTGGATCTGGTTACAACCTCAAATCAGCGATCGTGCAGGCTATGTCATGCCGCAATTTACTCGGTGGTGATTTAAGGGTAAATAATTTTTGTATTTACTGCACTCAAACAGTTATCCTGCACGGTGTGTTCTATAAACTGTTTTATTTCATACTGCTGATAATCTTTATGTTTGTAGAGAGAATTCAGTAGATGGATTAGATTAGATTATGACATATCTACTTCATAATAACAGGGAGAGTTTCGATAAAATTGCTAATTGTTTTAACTTGACTCACTTGAGTCAAGTTTTCACTGGGATTAAGGTTTGGTTGGGGACATTTTATTTTGAGAATACATCATGTTGTCTCATCTAATGTGAATGGAACTCATGGTTAAATTTAACCCTTGTATGAATCTACTTCATTTTATAATTTTTGGTGCATCACTCTCCTGTATTCTTTCAAAACTATTTTTTTTCTTGGGACCATTGTGTTTAACGCATCCATATTGCCACTACCTGTTTCTTTTATTTTTTTTTTTACTTTAATACACCACTATATTCCTCTTAACATCTTGGTGACATGAAATGCTTGATTTCCCTTTCCTTTAACAATTTCTTAATCACTCTATATTATACTGGTAAAAGTTCTTGTAACACTCTTTATTCCGTAACTTTCTTCTCCTTCTTGTTAATGGTTCCAATTGTAAACTCTTTCCGTTCATGGAAAGTCCTCAAAGATGAGATGCCTTGTAATATGCTATAATAATTTCCAGATTGATGCGTTGTTAGATGTTATTAAAGAACTTTCCTAGACATATTGCATGTAGGAAATATTAGGCAACAACTAATATTAATATCGAGATTGCAAATAGGATCTTGACACCCAAAATAATCTTTCCACATTATATAGCTAAAATGACAAATTATTAACAGTTCATCTGTCGATCTTACATGAAATGAATACGTCTGTTACATAAATAGCTAGACTTGATTGGAAATGAGCATGTAGATATAATATGAATATATAGGATAAACATGACTATATTTTCTGCAGAAATACAGTGACCTGCAACCTATGTTGTAAGGACACAATATGACATGAAATGGACCGGCATTGATTTTGCTGTCACCTAGTTTGTTTTTAGAGTGTGTCATATTGATATGCGTCTGACTATGACACCATTTTTTGTAGTGTCTCTGCTTCCTAGGCTGCAATACTATGTTAGATATCTGCTAATCAATTTAAAAACAATACCATGCACGAATTAATTTTATTTTTCCTTTTCTCTGCCAGTTTAGTAAGTCATTCCTGAGTACTCTCAGCTAGCTTCTTATATTGCTGAGTCAAATAATGGTTCCTGTTCTTGATTCTACATGTGAGCATTCTGGCAGGACTTGAATGGGCTTGTTGTCTTCACTGTTACAAGTTCTTGTGCCATGGACAGAAGGGATATGTCATCAGCTATTCATAATTTCCGGCGGTTTACAGGATGCACGAGAGAGATCATAATTTCTCACATATATGAACCTGCTATGGAGCCTAACTTAATTGTAACAACACTCCTAATAGTAGGGTAAGAGTTTTAACGTTTTACTTAGATATTTCCTGATAATCGTCATAACTATCTCTTCCTTGTATTGCAAATTATGCTTAATTAAACAAATGAGACTTGAAAGTTACCAGCCGCTAGGCCTCTAAACAATATGTTTCTGTTCCGACCAACTCTAGACTAGCGGCTATTGCTCGAAACCTAGGATAAAACTCCCACTTATATTTTAACCTATACTGAGAGAGTTGACTAAGATTTTTTTTTTTGTTTGTCACATTTCCATTTCTGTACTGTTAAACTCCCTATCACTGTCACTTGAACCAACACTCTAGAGTGTTGGTGATGATTGAAGGTTATACAAGAATATCAATCGAACACGTATGTTAAAGTCCCAACCACTTGCACAAAAACTCAATAGTGTTTGTGAGGGTTGATGGTTATTTATATATATCATTCCAACATGCACGTTCATAGTTCACTCAGTCTTGTAAATCTGCCACATGAACTAACATTATTAGCTGGAAATTTTGAAGACAACCAATGTTTTCTCTAGTATAGATCGTATTCAAGGTTGTGCATAGCCTTTCAAAGTATCAACTTAGTCATGTCCATATTTTGGCCTTAGTTTTATATTTAGAGAAAGGGCAAATAATACTCTTAATATTGTTGAAGCCCTTGCAGGAAATAACAAACACACTTCCCATTGAAAACCTCTAAATTGTACAGCAACATGTAACCCACAACGATAACTGTAGCCATCCAAAACCCAAGTACATTTTGTAAAATCCCCTTATAAATACTTTACCTATTATGTTCTAAAATTTTAGGCTACTGAATCTTGAAGACGCCAATCAAGTATGGATCACCAGAAAATGTAACCTATTGTAGTGAGTGCATTGGAGAACATCATCAATGAACTCTTTAGTTATGCAACAAAGAAATGGATGTTTATTTATATGTACCAATGCCTTAATGTTAAATGTAACCCCCTCTTATTTTTAACTTCATACACGTTTAGGCTTCAATCTTCTCACTTGCTATTAGACTCAGCTTTTTCTGCAATCTACTCCCTTTGTACATTACATGTAATTCCAAATAGTTTATCTAATATTTATCACTCTTGTATACCTCCAACCCATTAACTCACATGTATAGAACTATGAACTCGCAGTTGACCTTCTTTGTTTAGCTAACCCTTATACCACCCGTGTCTCTTACCTAGTGACTAGTGTGTACCTTCAAGCACTAGAACATTCGACCATGCATTAACACATATAATTAAGCCTGGTGACACTTCTGTCCTCAAATCGTCCTTTTAAATTAATATGTCCATCTCTGTTTCTGAATTGTCTCAAGTATCTTGGTTGCTTACATGAAAATATATCATATCTAGTTGTTATATGCATGCTAAAGGAGGAGGCCATATTCCATAAGACTATATCTTTCAATCATTTCTATCTATCTGCGTTATGTAACATAATTTGCCATAGAATGTCATATATTTCATTTACTTTACTGGTCGTACTAAACATGGATTTCTTAGTATATGACAGTACTGTTTCGTTGTTTACATAACTAGTATTTGAATCTGCATATAATTATCATTAGCTCCTCAGCATATTGCATCACACTTGCCTTAAAGTTAAAACTAGTTGCTAGAAAGAAAGACGTGTATCCAATTTGTTCAGAGTTTATGCATGTACTAAATGCTAATTAGATTGCTTTTGAAGCATAAATATGCCATAATAGTGGCATAATGGCCGTGACTTCCAACTCCATTGATCTCTCTCCATGCTCACGGTTATATAGACTAGAAACTCTAGAATGATGTCCCTGGGACAAGAAAATTGTAGAGAGAAGCAACAGGAACTTCCATCATTGCATATAATTTCTACATTCAGATGACTTTAAGTCTTTACCAATGAACTTAGATGGAATATCCAACTCTTAACCATTTGCTTTGACTACCATTTTTTGTGTTTTTCACTTGTCTTGGTAGCATTTGATTATAATATCCAGCACATGTAATTTGTTCAGTAGAACAGGAAACCTGATTGTGCTTTTCTGATCAGATTATGTTTTTGAAATGACAGATGCTATGTTGAAAGAGATTCTAAGAAAAAGAGTTTTTTGTCGGGTTTGGCTGTACATCTCCCCTTTTTGTACTTCCTTCTTGGGAGAGATCATACAGACTCATCAACTAATTCTCTTTGCAATTCATCAGTACATCCTGTCAGCTCATTGGGTAGTGAGAGCATGTCAAGTTTGCATTTATCTGACAATGCTCTTCAAACAAACCCTGAAGAAGTGGGCACCGACACTTCCAGCAGGTATGTTGGAAATAAATCTGCTACTGCATCCTACTTCCCTTCACTTCTTACCTTAAAAGTAGGTTAGAGGATGGGATAGCACATTTAATAGGATTAGCTTATTAATGCAGAGAATCAAGCCTAGTCATTGAGTCATCAGAGAACTTTCACTCCTCTGACAATCATCATACGAGTGAAGGTATGTTAGAACATTGTTAATTTCTGGTATATCTTATACCAGAAATTAACAAATATCTTTTATAATTTTACCAAAATTTTTATTTTGAGAAGTATCTAGTACGACAAATAACCTTGTCTTTTGTAATTTTAAATTTCATGGTCAATAAATTGTGATATGGATAATCAGGTGTTGACAGAGAACAGCATAGTAACTGGAATATTGGTCCTGGGTTCCACATTGCACAACTCTGGGCTAAGGAACGTGCAAATTTTAGTGGAATTAAAGTTGACATACTGGAATTTGTCACTCTTCCTGCTGGTGTAAAATTACCGGAGTTGTCCTCTGATTCTTTCCCATATTCTGAATCATCTATTCCTGAAAGTTTCAATGCCATCAGCTCCGACTCCCAGGGTATTGCTAATTTCTTCTCTGGAGGTTCATCAAATAATTTATGTTAGAGATAAGGAACATTTATAAATCCTGCATTGACAGTTCTAAAGGGAAGAAATGAGGATGATGGTCAAAAGCGTGGTCTTCTTTCTGCACGTGCAGCGCTGATGCTGGTAATATACGTTTCTTCATCTAATGTTGGAATTAGTTACAAAACATTATCATTTGATTACAGCTAGAAGAGGTTCAATAGAGCCAATAGTCAGATCGGCAATACCGGCGGCATGCCGCCCGATAACCATCGATCTGCCATGTTGCCAGTATACCCCGATCTACCAGAAAGTGTAGAAACATTCCAACAAGTTTTGGGCACAATTTTGTGCTCATCAAGCATGCCGGCGGTATGCCGGCAGCTCGGGATTGGGCCATTTCAGGGAACGGTTCAGATCTAAAGTTGCTACTTAGAGAAATTCAACAACAAATGAAACTTTTTATTTTGGCATAGAAGGGTGAAGACAATTCTTGTGAAAGAAGGATTGTATAACGCCGTCACTGGTAAGGACAAAAAGCCTACCAATATAGTGGAGGATGCATGGAACGATATTGATGAAAAGGAGCAATGGTGTTAGAGTTGTCTGACGGATGAGGTGATGTACGATGTTATGTCGGCATATTTATGGTTCAAACTAGAGGGCTTGTATATGACAAAGTAGTTGTCTAATAAGTTGTATCTCAAGAACAGTTTACACATGAAGGGATGGACACAAATTCTAAATCATCTGAATAGCTTCAGTCTATCTTTTTTGTCTCGAAGTAAAGTTGGAGGATGACAGTACTCTTTCTTCGCTTTTGGGGTTATATGACCATTTGGTGTCCACGATTTTTTACGGAAAGAGACTCTCGAGATGGAAGAGGTAACTATAACTCTTCTTAATAATGAGATTATGGAGAGGTCAAATCCAATTGAGGAGTCATCGGAATTGATTACAATTGAAAGGGAAGGTCGAAGAATAAGGATGAAGGTAAAAAGTAGCCGAGGGAAGTCTAAATCAGGACATTGTGGAGATGTATGCTTTTTCTGCAAACACATGTAACACATGAAGAAGCAATTCGAACACAATTGTTAAAAAAGCAGCGTAAAATTGCCGGTTCAAGCAATCAGAGTCAAACTAGTATTGCAACAAAAGTTGAGGAGTTACCGAAGTGATGTACTTACGGTACATAGCGGGAAGGATAGCTTCTTCGAAGTTTGGATTCTCGATTCACGGTGTTTATATCATGTGTCCGAACAATGAGTAGTTGAACACCTATAAGGAGTTGAGTGGTAGTGCTGATCTCATAGATGCAAGACCATTGGCATAGGGAACATCAAAATTTATATGTTTGATGGAGTGGTGGGGACACTTGTGAACGTTGAATGTTCTAGAGCTAAAGAAGAACCTTATTTTTCTGGGTGCGATGGATGTGACATTATGCAAGTTTGTTGGCTAAACTGAAGCGCAAAAAATAGTGAAGGACAATCTGGTGGTCATGAAGGGACATAGATTGTCTTCAATATTGTATCAGTTAAACGGATGCAATGGTGCGGCCTTTGTTACAGATAAAGAGGTAGATGGTACCGCAAGATTCTGACATACTCATCTAGGCCACGTGAGTGAGAGACGTTTTCATGAGTTGCGTAAAAGGAAGTTACTATAAGGCCTTAAGTAGTGCATGTTAGATTTTTGCAAGCATTGCACAATAGGCAAGCAACCTAAAGTTTGCTTCCCGCAAGTAGTGCACAAGACCGAAGAACTTCTCGATTACATTCACTCGGATGTATGGGGGCCATCATTCGTTCGGTCAAAGGGAGGTGCCGAGTACTATGTCACTTTCATAGATGATTTCTGACGGAAAGTATAGATTTATTTCCTCAAATACAAGTTAGAGGTATTTACTAGATTATGAGATTGTAAGATGACTGTAGAGAAGCAAAATGGGCAAATGCTGAACTATATGTAGACAAACAATGGAGGTGAGTACACCTTGATAGAGTTTTAGGAATGTTGCGAGGAGCATGGTATTCAGAGGCAATAGACAGTTCCAGGATGTCCAGAAGAAAACATAGTAACAAAGCACGCGAACTTAATACTACTAAAGAGAGCCATGAGAGTGCGGTTACAGGTAGGCCTTACAGAGGACTTCTAGGTAGACACAGTGAGTCATGTACAACACTATTCAATCAACATATCATCATCTACAACAATCGATCTTCAGATTGTTGAGAAAATACAGAGGGGTGAGGCAATCACTTATGATTATTTACATATGTTTGGGTGCATTGTATATTCACTCGTAAAGCAGAAGGATTAACGGTGCACTTTCTTAGGGTTCAAACATAGAGTCAAAGGCTACAAGTTGTCAGATCCATAAAACAGAAGGGTGTTTATGGACTTTCCATGTTAAAAAAATATGGAGAATGACTCTACGGAGGCAAATGGCACATTAGGAGAGAATGATTCAGTGGAGGTGGAGGTTCATAGCACTCATGAGAATACGGACATCGAAGCACCATTAAAACCTATTGATGCAGAGGTGCACTGTCGACTTACAAAGATAGATTATGAGGACCAATCCCAACATGACCAAAAGTAGGGAGATCAGGGCATACCCACAAGACACTAGTGTTATATACGGTTTCAAAGATATGGTTGTATTTCTTTAGTTACCGAAATGAGATATAAGTTTTTATAAGGAGGCCATTAGGCAAGAGGACAACAATCCTAGGATACTTGTATGATGGGGATGGAGTCACTTTGGAAGAATGATATGTGGAACTTGGTTAAGTTACCGAAGGACAAGAATTATTGGCTACAAATAGATATTCATAAAAAAGGAGTAGAGCAATACAAGGCGTGCATAGTCGCGAAATGGTATACTCATGAGGGGATTGACTGCAACAAGATTTTCTCGTCTAGGGTCAAACATACGTCTGTTCAAACATACGTCTGTTTAAGTGTTATTGGCATTGGTAGCAACTCCGGACTTGGAGTTGGGCCAATGATGTTACAACAACATTTCTGCATGGTGAGTTGGAAGAGAAGATCTTCTCGAAGCAACCAAAAGGTTTTATGGAGACTCACAAGGAGGATCACGAATGTAAGCTCAAGCAGTCTCCATGTAGTTTGATGCAATCTCCCCAACAGTGGTACAAGTGCTTCGACTTGTGCATGCACTTCGACTTGTTCATGTTTAAGATCATCTTTTTGATGCGAGCATAACAATTGCTTTTACTTGAGGAGGCTCATAGATGGGTTGTCAATATATCTCGTTTTATATGTTGATGACATGTTAATTGCGTCTAAGAGAATGACAAAAATTAAGGCACATAAATCTTCATTGAGTGCAGAATTTAACATGGACCTTGATGGAGCAAAGTAAATCCTTGAATTCATCAGGACATGAAGGTTGGAAGCTATGGCTATCTCAAAGAAAATATATAGAGGTGTTGGAGAGATTCAAGACGAAAGAATCTAGATAGGGGATCACCCCTATCCGTGGTTATTTCAAGCTATCCTCCAAGGAGTGCCAAAAATCAGATAAGGTAAAGATGTCTCGAGTTTCGTATACGAGTGTGGTGATTGTTGATGTATGCTACGGTGTACACTCATCCTGATTTTGTCGCATGCGGTCAGTTTGGTGAGCAAATACATGTCAAATCCAGGGAGGCTTTGTTGGGAAGCTGTAAAGTGGATACTTCTGTATCTGAAATACTATAAACTATAAAGATCTCAGTTTGTAATTTCACAAGTCTGAACGTATACCAAGCTAGTTGTAGGAGCATGTTGATATTGATTACGCTGGTGACTTGGATAAGAGAGGATTGACTATGGGCTCTGTATACACATTTGTAAGTTCTCCAGTTAGTTGTAAGTCGACACTTTAGGATATTGTGACGCTTTCTACTATAGAGTCAGAATACACGACGACAATAGAGACATTGAAGGAGGCATTATGGTTGAAGGACCTAGTTAACGGGTTTGTGTTTGAGAAGTTGCAAGTACCTTTTGTTTTATAATAGTCAAAGCACGATTTATCTGACGAAAATTCAGTATAACATAGTCGGACGAAACACATCGAAGTACGATATCACAAGATAAGGGAGCGGTAGAATAAGGAGATTGATCTTTTGAAGATTGATAGGTTAACCCGACGAACATGCTAACTAAGGTGGATCCGTAGAGAAGTTTAATCATCCTTGACATCTATTCAAGTATACTCAAGTTTGATGAAGGTTCACGATCTCGGTAGGTACAAGGCAGTTTCATAGTTTTGGGCAAATATCAGTATTCTAAATGGCGGTCGAGGCGGTCACTCTTCGTACTGCTTTTCCCGTAGGTGGTATAGTAGGCGGCCGACGACGATTTGGCGACGTAGGCGTAGTTGAGGTGGTGTAGGAGGATGCCTATCTCGATAAAAGTTGTAGATTTTATATTAAAAAAAAACTGAAAGAAGAGAAAACGTCACAGTTTCTGGACTCTGGACACTTTTTATTCTAATTTATAACTAATGTCGGTTGGGAGAATCCAATTCTATATTCTGCATCAAAGACATTGTCAGTCTGAATAAACTTGAAATCCTCGAAATTACAAATAACTAACTTCACAATCTTGAGAATTTCATTAAGTGTTTACATAGATAGGCACGATGTCATACACACATAGACAAGATGTATTAGATGCCTATGCGACCTAGGTGGTAGGCATTCAGAACTTTGTTAAAGATTGTGTCAGTCATCTGTTTTGCGGTTTTGGCTAAAGACACTCTCTTCTCATGATGATGCTACCAACGAGCAGTCCCCCTCCGTGCGGCACTGACCAGGTCCCCCACCACCCTTGACACCACCATCTTCTGTTGTTGATGGCCCTTAATTGACAGGGCCACTTTATCTCTTTACCTTTTTGTTGACAAATTCATGATGCTACTTGAGTGATAAAAAAAAGGTTTAATGCATCATTGTGAACCAAAAGAAAGGTCATGGTAGCAAAGTGCACATAGCCCACGTTCAGGGCATTTAAGAGGAAACATGCCTAAATATAAATTACGTATTAACCTTTCTTTCTTTATATATTACATAGAAGCAAAAATTTATAAAATAAAGATCTAGAAACACATAAATTATTTATCATCATATATGAAAACTGAAGATGTCAAGGAGAGGGAAGGGTCAAATTATTTTTCCGTGAAAGTAAACAAGTAATCGTAGTTCATATCTTGGAAACATACTATTCTTTTCCTCCTTCACATTATTGGTAAACCTCATACTGTAGGCAGGGTTTGAAATGTAAGGATGTTTTAGTATATCAGACAAACATCCTCGAAGTATCGGAGTTCCAAGTATTTGATACAGGTCTGCATGTCCATAAAAGTATCTGTTCAACATCTTCATAGCAGTAGGAGGAGCTATGCCTGCAGCAGCCTTGGCTATTTTGGGCTGATTTTTTCAGTCTAAACTGAGGAAGACTGGGATTTAAGAGCATTGTGCTTAATCAGTGTATAAGGGGGATATCTAAAACTACGAGGTGAGAAACTGTACATATTCTAGTAGAACCATTCCTTGTCTGTTGTTGCGTCATGTGTTTGGCCAAGGGTCTGTTTGGCAACAACATAAATCTATCCAGGAAGCAGTGTTCTAAATGGTGGTCGAGGCGGCCGCTCTTCACACCAGTTTTTCCGTTGGCGGTAGAGTAGGCGGCCGGCGGTGGTTTGGCGGCATAGGCGGAGGTGAGTTGGCGTAGGCGGGCGCCTAGGCGGAGCAATACCTGACTAGATGTTTTGGCAAAACAGTTTTGCAAGCATTATGGACCTATGATTCACTTTTACAAGACTAAAATTTCATAAATATTTGTGCTACAACTTAATTATGCATAAAACACCCTTCAAATACACATATTATGCAAAAAAGAAGTGATAGAATAGTAAAAAAATGTCCAAAATGTATCAAGCGCCTACTCGTCCTAGGCAGTAGGCTGACCTCTCCGCCGGGCACTTTTACAAGACTGAAATTTCATAAATATTTGTGCTACAACTTAGTTATGCATAAAACACCGTTCAAATACACATATTATGCCAAAAAAAAGTGATAGTATAGTAACAAATGTCCAAAATGTATCAAGCGCCTACTCGTCCTAGGCAGTAGGCTGACCTCTCCGCCGGGCACTTTTAGAACCTTGCCAGGAAGGAAGTTGTATGCGCGATGTTTTTTATTTGTATTCTTCAATTAGATATTTATTTTGCAAACAACATATTTAGGAATAGCATAAGGTTATACACATTTGCATTTGCATGGAAATGAGAAATAATTAGGAAATTAAAGAGATGTGTGGGTAGTAATTGCCAAAACTATTGGTGCATGAGTGGTTATATTTATTTTGCCAAAACTAAATGTGTTGTCAAATTTACTGCAAATAAATTTGACAGCGCATATCCTCTCTCCCAGAATCAATGTATTCTAGCTTGGAGCAGAATTCTTATATCTCACAATTGAAAAGTAGGAAATAGAAGAAAAATGCATGTATTATTGTTCGACTTTGGCAAGACTAGTGGCATGCATCTTTTTAGTTGTCAAAAACTTCTGTGGCAAGAATAAACTGTATATTGCCATTTATTCTAGTGCTTATCCTGTTGCCAAACAAAACATAAGTTAAATAATTTATTGTTAATCCCCCCCCCCCCCCCCCCCCCCCCCCCTCTATTTTTGAAGGTCTAACAAAGAGTAACTGTTATGTTTAAACGATGAAGGATCAATCTAATTTATGTGGTCTGGTTGCATTATTTCTTGTCTCTACAATTATTACTTGAAATACCTGTACTGCTTGCTAGTATTTATATAGGTTTTTTCTAAGGGCACTACCCTTTTTGCTAGGGGCTAGCCCAAAAATGTTTCAAAATATTACAAGTTTGCCATCAATTTTTTTTACTTGGGGCTAGCCCAAGCAAAGGTATAAATACCAACTTTTGTTTTCTTTTTCTCTCTCCCTCTACTCTTTTCTTTTCTCCCTCAACTCTTTTCTTCTCTCCCTCAACTCTACGTCAAAGAATTTAACCCCAAGTTTTTTTCCAACCTACATTTTTTTCAAATTTTTCTCTCAACTCTAGGTCATTGATTTTTATCCCAAATTTTTCCCTCGACTCTAGGTCATTGACTTCTCTCATTTTTTAGTAAGTCATCGAATTAATATATGTTTAATGTTTTAAACATGAATTTCACATATAAAAAGTTGAATTATGTGTTTAATGTAGAAAAATATTGAACATGGAACAACCAGGATCATCAAATGTTGTATACTCTCTTTCCGCCACGTCCGAAGAACACTTTGATGCATCGAAAAAATCGGATTGTGGCACAGAGGACTGTCACCTGTCTAGCAGTCCCGATCATAGATTAGGACTGCCAGAGAGGTGGCAGTCCTTCACATATGTAGGACTGCCAAGGGCCTGACAGTCCTACATATGTTTTTTTGCGATTCTAAAATTTCGACAAAAAGTGCTAAAACGGAGGTCCAAACATCATTTTTTTGCGATTCTAAAATTTCGGAAGGCCGTCTAACGGTGAAGCGGTTAATCTCAGGCTCCTCGAAAATACGCTCATTTTGCGACAAACCGGGCCTCGTTTCGACCTCCCAGTCAAAAGTTATGGCCCTCCAAAGTTTCAACTGACCATAAAATGCAGGAGAATGACCATTCTTCGTGTAAATTAACACGGAGAATGGCATTCTCCGTGTTTCTAACACGGAGAATGGACATTCTCCGTCTTAATTTACACGGAGAATGGTCATTTCAGTGTTAAAACGCAGGAGAATGACCATTCTCCGTCTTAATTTACACGGAGAATGGCCATTCTCCGTGTAATTTAGCACGGAGAATGGCCATTCTCCGTAAAAATTACACGGAGAATGACCATTCTCCGTGTAAATTAAGACGGAGAATGGTCATTCTCCTGCGTTTTAACACTGGAATGGCATTCTCCGTGTTTCTAACACGGAGAATAGACATTCTCCGTCTTAATTTACACGGAGAATGGTCATTCCAGTGTTAAAACGCAAGAGAATGACCATTCTCCGTGCTAAATTACACGGAGAATGGCCATTCTCCGTGTAAATTAAGACGGAGAATGGTCATTCTCCGTGTAATTTTCACGGAGAATGGCCATTCTCCGTGTTAATTTACACGGAGAATGGCTATTCTCCGTGTAAATTAAGACGGAGAATGGTCATTCTCCTGCGTTTTAACACTGGAATGACCATTCTCCGTACTAAATTACACGGAGAATGGCCATTCTCCGTGCTAAAACACAGGAGAATGGTCATTTATATAACAAGTTTCAATTATGACTGCCAGCACCCTGGCAGTCCTCCTCTTGTGTAGGACTGCCAGGGGTGTGACAGTCCTAATTGAAACTCTGTGATAGAGAGTTTCAAAACTCTCATCACAGAGACTTACAAATAGGACTGCCACCCTCCTGGCAGTCCTACATTAAATTAGGACTGTCAGGGTGCTGGCAGTCCTAACTCAAACTTGCTGTTGCAGAAAGTTTCAGTCAGGACTGCCAGCACCCTGGCAGTCCTACTTTAGTGTAGGACTGCCATGGGGCTGGCAGTCCTACTTATCATACTCTGTGAAAGAGTTTTCAGTTGAGGAGCTCCTCACAGAGTTTGATAAGTAGGACTGCTACCCCCCAGGCAGTCCTATACTGAAGTAGGACTGCCAGGGTGCTGGCAGTCCTAACTCAAACTTGCTGTTGCAGCAAGTTTCAGTCAGGACTGTCAGCACCCTGGCAGTCCTACTTTAGTGTAGGACTGCCAAGTGGGTGGCAGTCCTGATACTGATACTCTGTACATAAAAAACAACAATTCATCACAAGTACATAAACAACAATAATTCATCACAACTACATAAATATTCCACATCCAACTTAAGATTCATCACAATAATTTATCACAATAATCCAACTACAATAATTCATCACAACTACAATAATTCATCACAACTACTTAAGTTTCAAACATTCCACATCCAAATTAAGTTTCAAACAAGTACATAACTATTCCACATCTAAATTAAGTTTCAAACAAGTACATAACTATTCCACATCCAACTTAAGTTTGAAACAAGAAATATATCCAGATCCAACTATATATCATGCCGGGCCTTTGAACGAGACTCCCTATTGTTCATGAAGGGGAAGTCGACCACGTCGTCGATGCGATCAAGCTTGTTGGCGACCGCGACACTAGGTCACTTTGGCAACCTCTCCGAACTTCGGACGCCGGTTTGAAAATTGTTATCGGACGCTCGAGAGGACGTCCCGCACGTTCCTTCCGTTTTGACGCGGTGGGCCGTATTCTTTTGTTAGCGGCCGGTTGACTGCATGACAACATACAGTTATTAAATAATAGAAACACAAATAGGACATGCAGTTACCCCCCGCATATGAGCATCATGCAGTTACCCATCCCCATATGTTATTAAAGTAGGACTGCCAGGCATGTGACAGTCCTAATGTAAATCAGGACTGCCATAGTCATGGCAGTCCTCTTTCACAAGAGGACTGCCATGACTGTGGCAGTCCTGATTTACATTAGGACTGCCACATGCCTGGCAGTCCTACTGTTATAAGATCCGAACTGCCAAAACGAGATGCTAGTTTGTCGTGTTCTAGGGTTAGGGTTTCAACATAAAATGTGGATTTCTTGTGTTCGAAAATTAGGGAAGAGAACCATAAAGAGATTCTAAACCTATTTTATCAAAACTTTTTCAAGAATTAAAAATATTCTAGGGTTTCGAATAGAATGTACAAAATTCTCGAATAAATTAGGGAAGAACGTACCTGGATTCCGGTTGCTTTGACTTGCGTGTCACCTCTTCGAATCTACGAAGGTTGTGGAAGAAATCTTGGTGGAGGAATTGGGAGTGGAGTGGTGGAGAAGAAGAAATTAGGGTTTTAGGAGAGGGAGAGGGAGAGAGCTCTTTTTTTCTTCTTGAGGAGAGAGAGTGTAAAATGAAAATGAAAGTGAAATGAAGGGTTTGGGGGGTTGGGCTGCCCCCTAGCAAATTTTGGGTGCCCCCTAGCAAATTCTCCACCTTCTTGGACTGCCCCCAAGTAAGTGATGCCCCCAAGCAATTTTGGTAGTGCCCTTAGAAAAAACCTTTATATATTCATAGAACATGATACAAATCCTCTCGTAAAATTATATATACTATATTTCTCTCTCAATCTATCAGTTTGACAGTATATTTGTACATTTGTCCGTAACTTGAAGTGCCTATATATTCTTGAAATCATCAAAATAGCCAGTGACAAACTGCAACCACAATTGCCTATATAAAGTGGCCAATGCTTCCACAATTCTAAATGAATCTTTATGATGGTAGTGCAGCAAAGAAAAATCGAAGACATCTTAAGTGAAATATTCTTTGGGAGCAACCCTTAGAACGCATCAATATAACATCGTAGAGAATGCATCTTTCTGTTTGAAACTTTTCCTCTTTATGATGCATATCTAGGACAAATGAAGAACTTCGTGTAATATCTGCACTCAAATATGCATTAAATGAGTGTCCTTAAAGAATTCTCTGCATCAATCTCGTGATATTCTTTCTGCTCATGCTACTACTATACAGGAATCAGAAAGAGAATCACCTAAGAGTTGGAGTCCAGTAATCGAACTTCAATATAGGGGAGGAACTTATAAAGGGCATTCACAGGGTGGTCTTCCTGATGGGAAGGTATTCCATCACTTTGTAACTAATAAAATGTCATTTGAAAGAAATTATGTGTTCCCATCTTGCATATGGTGGAAAATGCAGCCTTCCTGTACTGTAGTCTGTTAATTATTTGTTCAAATATACAACCAATTTTGTTCTGCAGGGCCGTCTAACTTTCAGGGATGGAAGTTTCTATGATGGTATGTGGAGGTATGGCAAGAGATCAGGTCCTGGTACATTTTGCTACAGTAATGGAGATGTGTTTCAAGGAGCATGGAGGGATGATCTCATGCATGGAAGGGTATGATATTTTGAAATGACTTGTATCATATTTTTATTTTTAGCCAGTCAGAACTTTTTCCATCAACAACTTGAGCATATGTTCATATAATGCTTGATAATGTTACTTTGGGACTTCTTAGTAGATTAGGAGGCAATCTAGCCCAGCCGAGTGGATCCTGCATGTTCAAGTTCGGCTCGTTTATGGTTGGAAATCTGGCCATGCTCCAATTTGAGCTAAAGCTTGGAAGACTATGTTCAAGATTGAGTAGGCTTGTGAGCAGAACGCCGGTTTGGCTTGAGATCTGCTTGAGCTTCAGTATGAATCTATCTGGACTCGAGCTTGAGTATACTATACATACAATATAAAGAAAAAACCCATTAGCAATTTAAATTTTTTGAAAGTGAGCAGGGAACAACAGAAGAGAACTTAATTTCTTGCGGAGATTACTTGAAACTGAGCCTGAGGTTTACTAGAAGAACTAGAGATGAAAACTGGCGCATCTCATTAGAACCAAAAGATGCTATTATATTCTAGATTTTTCCTTTGTTATCAAGTTATGTAAAAAACTGAATTACTTCTTGTAAACTTTCACACACACACACACACACACCCGCACACACACGCACACACACATTTGAAAAATTATGGAAAGTATGATTTTGATTAAATATACTCTATTTAAATTGTGAACTCCAATTTAAATTATAAAATTTAAAATTTGACCTAAAATTTGGATATGTTCGACACTTCAAATCCTAAATTTGAACGACTGAAAATAATGTGTGGCTAAGATTGAGCGATCAAATCTTGCTTCAGAGTTTGAAATCAAAGACATTAGTTCACTAAGGTACTTTCTTGGAATGGAAGTGGCTCGATCAAATAAAGGAATATCAATGTCATAAAGGAAGTATGCTATTGATCTTCTTAAAGAAAGTGGAGTGAGTGGATGTCTTACAGATACTACAATTGATCCAAATAAAAAAAAAACTTGGAAATTCCAAAGGTAATCCAGTAGACACATCACGGTACCAAAAGCTCATTGGAAAGCCGATCTATTTGTCACACTAACAAAGTATTGAGGCGTATATAGATGCATACTGGGCAGCTCAATTGTAGATAGAAAATCAACATCAGAATATTGTACTTTTGTGTGAAAAAACTTAGTGACCTGCAGAAGCAAAAAAGAAAGTGTAGTCTGAAGTAGTGCAGAAACATATACAGACCGATGGCTCATGGAGTATGTGAATTATTGTGACTGATACATGTTTTAAAGGAGCTAAACAGATATGTGATCATGCCTATGAAGTTGTACTGTGACAACAAGACAATGCTTAGCATTATAGATAATACAATCCAATATGACAGAACAAAACATGTTGAAGTTGATAGATACTTTAAAAGGACAAGCTTGAAGCATGAGCTAGTTGTATGCCATTCATACCAACAACACAACAATTAGCTGATATTCTCATGAAGGGATTATTCAAACCTAACTATGAGTTTCTCGTCAGCAAGTTGGACACGATAGATATTTACACACCAACTTGAGGGGGAGTGTCAGATAGTTAAGGAGAAAAATCAAGAAATTAGTTCTTGATTTCTAGAGATTAGTTTAGATTTTATGCTTAATTAGTTAGTCAGTAATATGTTTTTCTGTTAGTCAATAATATGTTATTATGTTACTAGAATCAAGGGATAATGACAATATGTTGTCATGTCTCCCTATATTTTCTAGTTTTTCCCTTTGTTATTAATAAATAGAAAAAACTGAACTACTTCTAAACTTATATATATATATATATATATATATATATATATATATATATATATATATATATAAACGGTTAAAAATATAGCTATTTACAAATTATGTAAGATATAACTTAGATTAAATATACTATGTTTAAATTGTGAACTCCAATTTAAATTGTAAAATTTAAAATCTGACCTTAATTTTGGATAATTTCGACACTTTAAATCCTAAATTTGAAATTAGATATAATTAATTATGCAATGAATATCTTGCAAAAGTTTAAATTTTAATAACTCTGTATAAATATCTTTAATTGGTATAAATATATTATATGTTTCTAAGAATTACATAAAATCTTTTCTGAACCACCTTTATATATTATATATGTGTTATGGATTCTATAAAATCCTTTTTTGATCACTATACCATAGATTCTTTTTAGATAGCACAAATTACATGAGGTGTCACAACTTAAATGATATAAGATAATGATGAAGTGACGCAATGTGGTGAGAGGAACGCCTCCTAAAATACTCTAAATTCAAGAAAACCCCCTAAAAATTGTGGGAGCTCCGTGACTACTTTCCCTTATGTGTGTGTGTGTGAGAGAGAGAGAGAGAGAGAGATGGTGGGGGGTGGGGGGAGAGACTTTCATCTTTGACTGCACTAGACTCTGCACGAGGGAACCTAGGGGCGCCAAAAACCTTTTTAATCTAAACCAATATGATCCTGAAATGCCTACCTTTAGAGAAAGTATATGTAGATACAATATTAAGCCGCTAGGACCATATGTAGGCCGAAACGAACATGTCTTGAAATTTTAACGAAGGCTATGGTTTTTGTTAGTGTTACATACACTAGTCTAAAAATTGGCCTAGGCGGCCACCTATGAAGCGCATGATGCCCTCCTAGGCATCCGTCTAGTGCCGTCATCGCCGACTATGCATGTGTTTGGGTTTTATGAACAATTACTGCAATTTTCAGTAGGGTTTTTGTTTTTTATTTTATTTTATAAACAGCCTAGAATTAGGCAGCTGCCTAGGTGGGCTAGGCGCTAGGTGCTCGGTGCCTGTCCAACTAGCGCCTAGCGACTTCTACAACCTTGGTTATGGAGGGCATGGCCCTTAACACTAAATGGAAGACAGGGATTCAAATAGCTGAGACCAAAAATTGGGATAAAGGCTTTGTTAGTGTTGTTGTTGAATATGTAGATACAATATATTGATAATTCTAAACTATATTGCCAATTACCCAGCAGGATGAACATGTTCTATGTTCTAGTCATCTGTATCTGAGAAATTTAGTATATACTAAAGAGTTTTTGATGTGAATACCACAAATCATTGTTTTGGAACTTTCTGACTAAATTTATCTTTTATACATCTTAGTCCTGTATTTCATACTAGTAGGTACTCTTGATTTAGCCAACCCCACATATTCGAGACAGATGCATCATAGTTGTTATCATTGATCTGTTTTAGATATTTGAAAAATATTGACTATTCTTTGCTTCAGGGTTGGTTCTATTTTCATACCGGCGACCGCTGGTTTGCGAACTTCTGGAAGGGTAAAGCAAATGGAGAGGGGAGATTCTATTCAAAGAGTGGAAGCATCTTTTTTGGTTGTTTTAAAAATGGTTGGCGTCATGGTGAAGGCCAACATGTAGATATTGATGGATCAAGGTATTAACAGTTTAAATTTAGTAACCATTCTTAGCCATCTGAGTGATATTAAAAGTTACGCTCTTGTCTTCCCTTTTGTTCATTCTGTAAAATATAAAGTTTTAGCTTTAAAACTTTTCACTGGACATCTCTGATTTCTTGATCTTTTTGATAATTTTTATTTAGGGTAGTAGTTGATTAGGTTGTAACACGGTTGACTATAATGTGTTGCTTGTTCCCTTTTTCAGATTCCATGATCTGGAAGAGTTACTAAAACCAGAACTTTTTTGTTTATTTAACTTTTTGTGCCTTAATTTTAGCTTTGCAATGCCAGTATTTGTATTTATCTATTGTGCATTACTAATTAGTTTATGTTTACAATTGCTTGTTTACTCATTCATGTGTGCATTTTGATTTCTTTCTCAATACTCCCTACTATGACCAGTTTGTTTTCTTGTATTAATTTGTGTATAATTCACATGGTTTGCAGATATAGGACAAACCCAGTTCAACCCGACCATCATCACCCTCCTTTTAGGTGTGCGTATAAAGCCCTACAATTGTTAGTAGTGATAGAACCATTTGGATTCAATCATGTTCAAGCCATTAATATCCATGGCCACCTTGCATTTATCTTTGCATCAATCGATAACCAAGTAAATCTCTATTTATAGGGAAAATATTTATGAACTGAAAGAACCATTATATATTTTCTATTGACATGTACTAACCATCATCAGTAAATACTTTGAACAATATTTGTTAAAGGCGTGCGCCATGGCACAAGGCGCGGTGCGGCACACCCTTAGTGCCTCTCATGAGCATGGCTCGGCGAGGTTCAAAAGGCGCGCGAAAGACGAGCGCCTTAGCAAGGCATAGAAAAGGTGCAAGGCGTAGAAAGACGCGCCTTAATGAATTATATTTTGATTAATGATCTTGGGTGCCTAGTTCCTACCCACTAACAACCCGACCCGAACCAAATCCTAAGATAATAAAGTCTAATAACAGAGAGGGGAGAGAGTGTCTTTGCCTCTACTTCTCTCTCACCCCTCTGCTTCCAATTCCCCCTCTCCCCTCTGCGCCTCCAGGTAATTTTTTAATGCTACTTTTCTGTTTTTTTGTTTGTTGTCTCCAGTTCCCTCTCTTCTGCTTTTTCTTTTTTGTCTTTTTGTTCTCCAGTTAGTTTCATGCATAATCACATTTTATGATAGAACTTGCAATTTCCTTTGGGGCTAACCCAACGTCACCATCTACTTTATGTTTTCATATATTGATCCTAACCTCTCTGATCATGTACCTTCTTCTGGTAAATCATAATACCAGTATATCAAGTGTCTCATTCTTTGACCTAACTTGTTTTTGTCTTTTTGATAATTATGTCAGGCCATCCACCATTCCCATGTTCATGTTGTCTTGCAGAAAGCTCACAATTTTGTGATTATGTTAATCATTTTAGATATTGTACAACTAAGCATGCATATATTTTCTGTTACATGGTGACTGCATGTTAGACTTGGCACTATTCATGTACAATTAGTTGTGCCCCATAGTAGTGATTCCCCACAATAGCGATTTATTGGACATATCATTTTGTCTGTATCACATATTCTTGATTATGTTGTCATGCTAGAGCACAGGCACTTAAGATCCAACTCCCTAATGTTTATTTTATTTTATTTTTGCAAAAAATGCGCCTTAATTCAAAATGGCGCATGTCATGCTCCGCGCCTTGCACTAGGAAGCCTTTGTGCCTTTGTGCACCTTATGTTGTTAACAACTATACTTTGAACTTATCAATAGCTTATTTTCCCTCAACATGACGAGATAGTGATGAAGGTAAGATCATGACGATATGTTCTGTCCATTTGTTCTTTCTTCACTTGGACATAATCGAGTTCAATCATATTTTCACTTATGAAAGCGCCAATAATATGTGGCATGCCCAATATGGACAAAGCAAAAAAGGCAAACTCAAGGAGCTACAACCCCTAAATTACCCATGGGGTAAGACGATAGACAAATGCCTGCCGGGATGAAACAATGTGTTATTCTTAGCCATTCACTCCGCTTTTGTTGTGCTTAATATTCTATACTTTCATTGCCGGTCTCAAACCTGGATAAAGGAGGAAGGTCACATTAGGTAGCCAGCAACCAACATAAAACATTTTTGGATCTCAATGAAATAAATCCTTACGCAATACACGTTGGGACATTACTTAATAGCGACGTGTCGTATCGTCCCTATCCTGGTGGAATGAAAAGTGAGAAGTGATAGATTGCTAGGATGTCACCCTTAAGTAACAAATTGCATCGATGCCATCTTGATGCAATTTCAATTGAGCTAGGGTGGACTAGGACGTACCCCATAAGTAACACACTGTTTTGCTACTCCAATGTGGTAACAAGTAGACAAGAAACTATAGGAGTATAGAAATTAACAATGTAAAGAGTTGGTGCCTTCCCCATAAGTGATAGACTACTTTGCTACTTCAATTTAGTAACATATAGACAAATAACTATAGGGTGTATGAGATAACAATGTAAGGAGTTGGTGCATGAAAGTATAATTTTAGTAGCTACTTGGAACATAAGGAACATTAATGGGTAAGGGAATGAAGTTACTTGATACAATGATTAGGAGAAAGATTAATATAGTTTATCTATAGGAAACCAAGTGGGTAGGTGAGAAATCAAGAAAAAATGAAGCTATTTGATTTACGATTTGGTATATAGATGAAATATACATAAAAAGAGGGTAAGAATACTTGTCAACAATCATTAACAAATGGCGTTGTAGATATGAAAAGAATAGGAAAGAAGATAATATTAGTTAAGTTGGTATTAGGAAAGAAAGTTAATAGTATTATTAGTGCATATGCACCTTGTTGAAGTGGAGGCTACATTGTGACTAGGACGAGACAATTTAATTAGGGCTCTTGACTTTACAATATATATAGAGCATACAATCCAGATGATATCACTAATGACATCACTAAGCCTAGCTAAAAATTGAAAATATATAAAGTAACAAATATACAGAAAACAAGATACCTATTCTACACTTCAACATACCCCTACAAGTTGGATCTTGGTGACAAGCAAGTCCAACTTGGAGAGAGTGAAAAATCAAAAATTGGGTTGCGACCATCGACGGCTCATATAAGATTTTGAGTTGCGACTATCTTGACATGCGAGAGAGTCCAAATTGCGGCCATTGGGACACACGAGAGTTTGAGTTGCGGCCATTTGGGACATGCGAGAGAGTTTGAATTGTTGTCATCTTGGGCACACAAGTGAGTCTTAGTTGCGGCCATCTAGAGACAAAAGAAAGTCACATTTGTTGGCAAGAGTTTGAGTTGCCAATGAGTGAAGCCAATAAGAGTTTTGAGTTGTTGCCACGAGAGTGAGTAACAACCAATTTAGGAGAGAGGGAACAAAGAGTTATAGGAGAGTACGAGGGACTAGGCCCTCATATTTCTTTTTCTTTCAACATGTCTTGCTTTCCGCCTATATTAAAGATCAATAAAATAACATGTTAAGAAAAATCGTCGATTAGACGCTGAATGAGGTGAAGAAGTAGCCATCCGAGTTAGGGTGGCAATTAGGTTGAGTCAAGTTTGGGTCGGGTCAAGGTCTACCCTGAAACCAGCATGTGTAAGTATGACCCATATAGAGTAAACTCGAAATGAATGGGTCAACCCAAACCCACCCGTTTAACGAATTAATTTTTAATGTCATAATTTCTTCAGTGATGAGAGTGATACATTCCACGATTGGTGGTGAGCAACGAGTGGCAAGAAATTAGTCATGCTACGAATGCAACAAAAGTTTTAATGAATCAACCATGATGTAGGGTTGGCTCGGCAAGGATCAAGAGATTTAGAAGACGTGATTCATGTCCATCTAAATGTTACATTTTTACCGGCTCGATACGGTGGATTTTAGATGAGAGAAAAGGGAGAAGAAGGGTTGTCTTATAGTGGATTTTACATGTGGGATAAAGAATAGAGTGGAGGTCCTGAATATTTGGGTGAAGAATTGAAAGTGACTTCTCTTTTTGACCATTTAGTTCTTTGCAATGAAACACTTTGGCATAGTAATAAATGCTATTCAAATTTTCATTGACTTAATCCTCGTGTTCTTTGCACATAGAAGAGCAAAAGAAAACTATGATATATGCCCTTTGTTGGTTTGGTCAACAGAGTAGTCAAATATGGGCATTGCTAATAGCAAGGCTGGATTTGGTGGCTAACTAGATGGGTCAAAATGGGTTTAACGAGTTGACACGTAAACTCGAACTCAACCCATTTATTATTGGGTTTGGCAGTCGGGTCGACCTGTTTATACCAACCCGTTTAGGTTGACCCAAACTCTCTTAATAAGGCGGGTAATAGGTCGGGGTGACATGTGGATCCGAAATTCTTCCCTTAATCCTATTAATGAGTAGGTTATCCGAAAAATTCTATTCCGGATTGGAAAGACTAGGTTGGAAAGGTAGGCAATTCACTTCCAGTACAGAGAAGAAGTCTGAATCATGATGTGAACAAAGTTAAATCAAGTCTCGGAAACAAACTTTTAGGTCATACCCAGGTTCTTCTCTAGACCAAAGCCTTTGTGCGAATATAGAATTTCTTATCAATAATATAGAAATGGATGAAGGACTTCCGACAAAATACCAGAGGGTAGCTCGAGTACATTATCATCATCATCATCAAGGTCGTCAACTAGAAGAAGAATGCCATAATGGAGAAAATGAGTATAAAAATGGGCAAAATAGACTAAACATGTCTTGAAATGGTTGTGAACTAACTTAAGTGAAAAGGGGAGAGCATTGGATCTTGATCAAGTAGTCAATTTTAATTTGGAAGTAGTAGGTAGCTGAAGAAGAAATTAGGGTCTGGGTCGGGGTTTGAGATAGGCAACTCAGAGAAGGGAAGCTGGAGAGGTAGAACTAGGTTCGATGTGGTGTGGCTGCACCCTGTTGAAAACTAGTTGGGAGGTGGTTGGTTCGAGGCGCGGATCTGGCTTGGGTTTTAGCTCGGGTCTATTGAGTTAGCCATGGATGGGTGATTGTGGTCGAAGGGGAGTCACCAATGATCGAGGATGCAGTATTGTCGGTGAAAGCAACGCTGATGAAAGGTTAGCAGTTGTAGATTAGGATCAGGGTGAAGTTGTGTGACACATAATCTTGCAGCTACTCGAGTTAGAGTAGGCACTAGATGGGTTGATCACGAGCTCAGGAATGAATCAATGAAGATGATAAACTTCGGAATCGAGATGGCGTGCACATATTTGGACCAAGGTTGGTTGGATTCGGAGAGGAAGGGGAGCATGGGACTGTAACCTGAGTGGCTTTAACGATGGTGATGGTGCTCTCGACGATGATGGAGATGACGACAATGGTGATGCGGGGGTCTAGTGTAGTAAGGTGCTTGGGGTTTTCGTGTTGCCAATGGTGTTGTCCTCAAGCATGAGGCTGTTAGGGGATGACGACCATGGTGGCAGATTAGGGATCGCATTATGGTTTTGGTGATAACAGCTAGTGTGAGAGAGAAAGGGAAACACGGGTGTGTGTGAGAGAGAGAGAAAGGGAAACACGGGTGTGAGCTAGTGTGAGAGAGAGGGAAACACGGGTGTGTGTGTGTGTGTGGGGGGGGGGGGGGGGGGGGGGGGTGTTTGGTAAAATGAGATATCCTAGGAATAGAACCTAGGGCTTTGATACGATGTTGAAGTGAGTACTAAATTGTGACTTGAATGGAATAATTTTATTAGGAACTTTTAGCCTTACAATTATAGAGTATACCTCTTGACATTACTAATTACTAAACCTAGCTAGAAATAGAAAAATATACAAAGAAATAAATGCGCAGAAAATAAGATAACTAATCTACTCTTTAACGCATCCCAATTAGGATTACATCAAAAACATAAAAAAGTAATTTATGTAACATGTTAAAGGAGAAAAGTTCTATACCAGATGAGACATAAACGACATATTGAAAATGATAACAATGACTGTGATAGCTTAGTGTGGAGGTTATGGATATAGAATTAGGAATGAAGGGGTCACTAAAATTCTTGATTTACATTCTCATATGACCTTATAATAGCAAATACTTGTTTTAGGAAAAGAGAGAAACATTTAGTTACTTCTAAGAGATGACCCAATATTAGTCAGGTAGATTACTTTCTTACTAGTAAGGTTGATAGAGAGCATGTAAAGATTGTAAGTTATACTAGGAGAGAGCTTAACCATTTGACATAGGTTGACGATCTTAGATATTAGTATTAGGAAATTGAAGAGAAATACTTGGGTGGTAGAGAAGGCACCGAGAACCAAATAGTGGAACTTGAAAGAAAAGAACTTAATTTTAATGATAAAGAAAGATGAAACTTAGAAGATATAATATGACAAATTTATCAAGAAAGTAACGGAAAAGATTATGGGAGTTTCAAAATACAAAAGTTAGACTACAAAAGAAAGTTTGGTGGTTGAACGACGAACTCGAAAAGATAATTAAAGCAAAAAAAAATTCCTATAAAGATTCACAAAATTTTAAAAATGAGAAATATTAGTGGAACTAAATCTATGACTATGATTGTTTATATGGAAGGTTATTAACTGAGAGGAAAAAATTGATATTTATAGGTTTACTAAGAATAGAGAGGAGCATAGAGCTTAGGTGTATCAAGAGCGAGGACCAAAAAGTATTAGTAAGGAAAAATAATAGTAAGGAGACATATATGAGTTATTTCTACAAGTTAATTAATGAGAGAAACCTATAAAAACTTAGTTTAGTTACATAGTTACTTCATGATAACCATATTGCTATTGTTCTAAAATTAGAATTTCTGAAGTTAATAATGCTTTAAAGAAAATAAAAAATGAAAAACTTATTTTAGTTACATAGTTACGTCATGATAACCCATATTGCTATTGTCATAAAATTAGAATTTATGAAGTTAATGATGCTTTAAAAAAAAACAATAGGACTTGATATTCTTGTGGAGGTTTGGAAATGTTTAGGAGAGAATATTGATGTGACTTAGTGATTTATTTAGCCAAATCATGATGATTAATATAATGTTTAATGAATGGAGAAGTAATTTATAGTACCCATATGTAAAATAAGAGAGATACAAAGTTGTAATAACTATGAAAGATTAAACTTATAAATCGTACCATAGAAACTATGGGGGGTAATTGAGCAAAGATTAATAAAACAAGTTTTATGTTGGAAAGATATAATGTGAAAGCCATTTACTTATTAAGAAGATAAATTAAAAGATTTAAAGAGGAAAGAAAGATGTACGTATGGTTATTCGAATGTTTACGGTCGAGTTTGGAGAGTGTGGTGGACTTTGGAGACAAACTAGTGCCTAGTAGTTATATTGAGAAAGCGTCTATTAGTTATATTGAAACTATTAAGGATATTATAATAAGTTAAGATTGCCGTGAGACAACTGTTGAAGGAGATACTAAACCATTTTCTATTACCATTGGCTTACATCAAGGATCAAAGTTAATTTCTTACATTTTTGCAGTAGTTATGGATGAAATTATTAGGCATATCCAAGAGGTTCATTAGAGTGATGTTTGCATACCCTAGATATTGAAGTTAAAGGCCACTATTACCTTTTTATAGTAAATATGGATGAAATTACTAGGCATGTCGAGGAGGAGGTTCATTAGTATAGGATGTTTGCGTACCTTGAATATTGAATTTGAAGGTCATTGTATCGTCCAGGACATGGGTTCTCATCACAGAAACAGCCTTTTGTTTTGTAACAGGAAGCTGCATACATCTTGAACCTCCTCGTCGGACTCGAAGTGTTGTGAAGGCGAGCGCCTAGGAAAAATACGAATCAGTCATATCCCTTAAGGTGAGGCACAAATGAGGCATATCACCTCATATCAAGGGAAAATAGAGATCTGAAGAAAAGTTATAAATTTACTAGCACATTATTGTATTGAATGAAACCAATATCCTACATGAAAGTAAATGTAAACAAATAGAGTACCGCCACACACATTTTTCGTCCGTCATTTTTCAAGATCTCATAGTGGATTAAGAAAATTGGATTCGCTGGAGTTATTTTAATATGGATTTCCTCAATGGAATACTGGATATCATCTGGTCATTCATTGAACTTTAGTTGATAGTATCTCGCCATTGGATCTTCCATAAGATTTCAACAAAATGCATTACTTTTTCCTAGAAAGTGGTGAACTTTGCTTTGCATGCATGATCTGATCTAATGCCATCTAACATAGTTTGGTTCCTATAGGTGGATAGAGATATGGAATGAAGGTGCCCTTGTTAGCAGAGCTTGCATGGGGAAGGGATATGAGAGAGCTGATCAGTAACTGTAGTTTTCTCGAAGATCTTTGGCCGAATTGTCATAGATGACCATGCATAGATACAAAGACGCAATTGGTATTGACAGTTCCTCTCGGTGCCCTGGTACCTGCTGCCACTCTATTGTGGTGTAGTAAATAGATACAAGAGCATGACAATATGAAGCAGGCTCCATATCTGTCCGATGGAGGGACATTGCTGTAAGTGATACCCTTTCGGAGCAAAGTACCTCAAGACAACAGCTGTATCAATCACAAAGTAAGTACTTTTGTATCTTAAAGAGAAGAAACGCATTGTTTAATATTTTTGAACTTAAAACAAAGTCTGCAGAAACCTTATTGATGGCAACAATGTCTGTAGGTGATCCAAACATGAGTCATGTACATGTAGCAATGAACATTTGCATGAATGCTATTTATGAATAACTTTCTTTAATTTGTGTTTCCATATGATTGCTAGCGTCAGGTATGATGATCACTTTAGGTAAACAAGTTCAAAATTAGTAAAAACTAATTTTCCCATTCTTTATTCCAGCATAAAAGTGAAAGCAGCAACATTGTCTCAGGAACAATTTTATATTTCTGAAGGTGATGTAATGTTGCTGACAGTACTAAAAAGATTATTAACACATTCTTCTTCAGCCGTGCATATGTAAGCACAGTTGTGTTCATCATTAGTCGTAAGCACAGCTAATGTAAGTGATAAGCTTGTTTTGTTACTTTGTGCTTATGATTTTTCTAGGAAGTAAGGTCCGTGCATAGGAGTTTCCGCGTTTACTATTTTCATGTTCCATTTGCTTTGCTCCTTGATGCAGGACCATCCATAACCCAGGTCTAAGTTTCCTAGTTCAGATTTGGAGAAACCTACACCAAATAATTGTTTTTAGTATGGAGAAACCTACAACAAATAATTGTTGTTAGTATGGAGAAACTAAGAACAAATAATTGTCAACAAATAATTGTTTTTAGTATGGTGAAACCTACAAGAAATAGTTGTTTTTAGTATGCTTTTAGGATGATTTAAATAAGTGACTTTCAATCCCGTTAGGTTGTTAGCAATTTAAATATGTTCTGGACAATTCATTAAAGATTGATTCTTATTATGATCGAGTGCTTTAGAAGTTATATAAACTGATGTATTTCCACATTTTATTACGGGTGAAGAGAATGTTTTTTATTTATTTTTATTTTTTTTAATAAAAGGGAACTGGGCAATCTGTTAATATATTAGTAAGTAGCATAAGTACAGGGAAAAGTATGCTAGAAAGCATTGAAGATCATCTTCGTCGTTACAAATCTAGCAATGGTCCTTCCTATATTAAGTTATATGTATCTTTTAAATTTTTAACTTTGATATGTTTTTTTTTTCAGAAGTCGAGTTTCTTTATTAGTAAACTTAAAATACATAGTTTCGTATTAAATTCAACGAAGGTGGTTTCATATTATGGAACCACCGTATGTTACATCACTTGGATTTGAATTGAAAGGTTGAGATTAAAAGGTGTAGGTCTCACCACCTTTTTATCTCATTCATCCAATGCAAATCCAAGTGATATAAGATAGGGTGGTTCTCTATATAAGATAGGGTGGTTCTATATATATATATATATATATATATATATATATATATATATGGGATCGTGCAGGATGAACACACACCAACCAACATAATTATAATATATCTGGATTATTACTTGTTAGTTCTGGATCATAATTATACATAAATATGGGATCATGTAGGATGAACACCTACCAACATAATTATACATCAAGGCCCTTATGGGCGGGCGGGTCGGGCTCATTAAAGAGTGGATCTGGATAATTAATTGTTCTGGATTTGACCTTTTGGGCCTGGCCTTCATACATATGTCATCACTTTGTTAATCTTGATTTGGGCTAATTAGAGTTTAGACCCTCAATTTTATATCAAGTTAGAGTTTAAGCCATGTCCAATTAGAAAGTTAGACTCTGAATTTTTATATTTTGTTTTAACTTTTCCATTATACCCTCACTTGAGCTTATATAGGACAATTTTATTATCATGCATGCATGGGGAGTGAGGATATAATAGAAAAAATAAACAAAAAAAAATAAATATTCATGGTCCAAAATTTTTAATTGGACATGTTATGGCCTAAATTCTAAAGTGGCATAAAATCCAGGATCTAAACACTAACTAGCCTTTCTGATTTATACTCGATTACACATGAAGAATGAAAAGGAAGAATGAACACCTACTAACATAAGTGTACGTCACCCAAAAAAAAAAAAATGAGTGTACGTAAATCTGTTCCTATTTAATCTTTTTTTCTTAATGCAGCCATTATTTTCACGTTCTGTATGCATGAGAGCACATTGCAGGAGTAGATTTAAGAGGTTGGAGGCTGAGTGAAGCATTTGTTGTATCCGAATATTTTTTAGCAAATATGTTAGGTACAGAGTACTGCTGAATCTTGATCACACTTCAACATACACGTGGCACGTCCTCGTCGTCGTCGTCGTCCTCGTCCTCACCGACCAACCAATTAGGAGAAATTATTGATCATGGATAGCTGTGGCTGACCGACCAGAAGCGGATGATGCCCGTGAATCGAAGGAGAATTTTGCATGATTGTTCTGCCATGACATGTTGATGTGCACCCCTACGGACACGGCAAGTGAACTGAGCATATTCTTTTTTCTTTTTTTTTCTTTTTTTCTTTCTTTTTTTTTCACTCGGGCCTGGTTGGTTTTATAATGTTGCTGATTCTTAGAAAGAAGAATTAAGGATTATTTTGTGCCAGGGTACCGGATTTAGAACTAATTAGATTTTAGGTACTGAGTTTATTAGTTTTAGACTTTAGATACTCGAATATTTTTTTTTACTGACACATTTTAGTGACGAAATTGAACTTTCAGTGACGATGAGCCTTTTAAAGACGAACGTTCGTCAGTAAAATGTGTCACTAAAATGTTTCAAGTATCAAAGTCTAAAACAGACAAACCCAGTACCCAAGATCTAATTAGGTTCTAAATCTAGTATCCTTATAAAAGATAATCCAAAGAAGAATCATGTCGGTTTTGAAAGGTTTTTCTTAATAAAGGCGCTACAAAATTTATTTAGAATTGTTCATTTTTTCTTATTTATAAGTTTGTCATTCAAAAAAATTGTTAGGGACTGTCCACTGCATAGTGTACAAGTCAAAATTTTCAAAAAAAAATTCGTATTCATCTTTTTTTTTATCTTTTCCTCTCCCAAATTTTAAAATTTGTCTCAATCCATGTGCCTGCCTAAATTTCATCTTCTGGTAATGTTTTTTTTTTTTTTACGATGACCGGCGTAATATGCACACTGCGTTGCATACCATTTGGACCTACTGTCCGCAATTTTTACATACATACCTGTCTCCTCCGTAGTTTGATCCCGAGACCGTCTGCCTAACCAAAGAGGTTATACCTTTTCTCACTGAGCACAATAGCCAATTGAGTTCGGTTCTCCATGTTGAGATTTGATTTTTTTAAGTAGAGAACATTTTCATCGGGAGTTTTGGGTCAGCCAACAGAGTGAACTCAAACTAACACTACTGAGATTGATGGAGAGTAGAGCAAGGGTCCAACCAATGGAACAACAAAATTCTGCTGATGATTATGATAATTATAACGAAATTTTTTACACAGGAGAATGAACTTTAGTGTATTTACGAAAAAGAGGATAACTTTAGAGAAATAACCAAAAAGAGGATAAGGCGACATTAGAGATGGCATCACAAGTCATTCCCCGCGGGCCCCCCTCTTGGCGACATCACAAGTCATTCTCCATGTTGAGATTTGATTTTTTTAAGTAGAGAACATTTTCATCGGGAGTTTTGGGTCAGCCAACAGAGTGAACTCAAACTAACACTACTGAGATTGATGGAGAGTAGAGCAAGGGTCCAACCAATGGAACAACAAAATTCTGCTGATGATTATGATAATTATAACGAAATTTTTTACACAGGAGAATGAACTTTAGTGTATTTACGAAAAAGAGGATAACTTTAGAGAAATAACCAAAAAGAGGATAAGGCGACATTAGAGATGGCATCACAAGTCATTCCCCGCGGGCCCCCCTCTTGGCGACATCACAGATGGCGACATCACAAGTCATTCTCCATGTTGAGATTTGATTTTTTTAAGTAGAGAACATTTTCATCGGGAGTTTTGGGTCAGCCAACAGAGTGAACTCAAACTAACACTACTGAGATTGATGGAGAGTAGAGCAAGGGTCCAACCAATGGAACAATAAAATTCTGCTGATGATTATGATAATTATAACGAAATTTTTTACACAGGAGAATGAACTTTAGTGTATTTACGAAAAAGAGGATAACTTTAGAGAAATAACCAAAAAGAGGATAAGGCGACATTAGAGATGGCATCACAAGTCATTCCCCGCGGGCCCCCCTCTTGGCGACATCACAGATGGCGACATCACAAGTCATTCTCCATGTTGAGATTTGATTTTTTTAAGTAGAGAACATTTTCATCGGGAGTTTTGGGTCAGCCAACAGAGTGAACTCAAACTAACACTACTGAGATTGATGGAGAGTAGAGCAAGGGTCCAACCAATGGAACAACAAAATTCTGCTGATGATTATGATAATTATAACGAAATTTTTTACACAGGAGAATGAACTTTAGTGTATTTACGAAAAAGATTATTACTTTAGAGAAATAACCAAAAAGAGGATAAGGCGACATTAGAGATGGCATCACAAGTCATTCCCCGCGGGCCCCCCTCTTGGCGACATCACAGATGGCGACATCACAAGTCATTCTCCATGTTGAGATTTGATTTTTTTAAGTAGAGAACATTTTCATCGGGAGTTTTGGGTCAGCCAACAGAGTGAACTCAAACTAACACTACTGAGATTGATGGAGAGTAGAGCAAGGGTCCAACCAATGGAACAACAAAATTCTGCTGATGATTATGATAATTATAACGAAATTTTTTACACAGGAGAATGAACTTTAGTGTATTTACGAAAAAGATGATTACTTTAGAGAAATAACCAAAAAGAGGATAAGGCGACATTAGAGATGGCGTCACAAGTCATTCCCCGCGGGCCCCCCTCTTGGCGACATCACAGATGGCGACATCACAAGTCATTCTCCATGTTGAGATTTGATTTTTTTAAGTAGAGAACATTTTCATCGGGAGTTTTGGGTCAGCCAACAGAGTGAACTCAAACTAACACTACTGAGATTGATGGAGAGTAGAGCAAGGGTCCAACCAATGGAACAACAAAATTCTGCTGATGATTATGATAATTATAACGAAATTTTTACACAGGAGAATGAACTTTAGTGTATTTACGAAAAAGAGGATTACTTTAGAGAAATAACCAAAAAGAGGATAAGGCGACATTAGAGATGGCGTCACAAGCCCCCCCCCCCCCCCCCCCCCCCCCCCCCCCCCCCTCCTTGGCGCCATCAATAAAGTCGCCAGATTCAAAAATCTCATTTATGTACGAGCATGTTGAGGAAGCTCTTCCCCATTTATGTGTATATGTTTCCTGTTACTCAGAAATTCCATTTAAGATGTACGAAAAAACTGAGTGTGTACGTAGATAATATTGTAGCAGCTAGAACCTTTGAGACTACATCTTTTTAATGGCCCTTATGGCTGTAAAACGATTCAAACTGTTCGCATTCGGCTCGTGTTCAGCTCGGTCCAAGCTCGGTTTAAGCTCGTTCGTGGACTAATCGATACCGAGTTCGACCATAGGTTGTTTGACTCGATCTTGTTCGCAAACAGGCTCGAGCTCGGTTCGGTTTCTCATATTAGGACTTTTTCTATATGTTGTCTTTTTTAATAGATAGAAATACATTTTGTCTTAGACATTTTATTCATTTTTCTATTCTTTATATGATAGTAAATTTATGATGTAAAGAGCATAAGTAATTTAATAAAAAAGTCTTTAAAACTTGAGAGAAACAGTGTGATAGTCTATACAACATGTCCTATAAATACTCACTACTAAGGCTGTAAAACAATTCAAACCGTTCGCATTCGGCTCGTGTTCGGCTCGGTCCAAGCTCGACTCGAATCAAACTCGTTCGATAGTCAAGTCAAACCAAGCTTGAACACTCTTTGTTCGAACTCGTTCGTTCGATTTTCAGCCCTAATGGCCCTTGTGATGTACTGAGAATAGTTATTTAATAATCTTTTTTGTGATGTAATGCTGATACTACTTGGAGTGGTTGCAGTTGATGTATTGTCTATTTTTGTTTTCAAGCGTTGGCAAAAGAAGAAGAGAGAAGCACAACCGGCATGTACATAAATGGTTGGAAAAAAAAAATTGGGACATAGTCTGGCGACATTACTGATGGCGCCAAGGGGGGGGGGAGGGGGGGGGGGGGGGGGGGGGGAATGACTTGTGGCGCCATCTCTAATGTCTCCTTATCCTCTTTTTGGTTTTTTTTTTTTTTAGAGTTATCATCTTTTTCATAAATACACTAAAGTTCAACCCCCTTTGTAAAATTTTCGGTAATTATAATCCACTTGGGTATATAAACACTTCCTTTTTAATAGTTTGTAGCATGGTCAGTATTCTGTCTACAAATATGATAATTAATATATGTACCGCCAATGCAAGTTGAGGTTTACAAACCTTGTCTTCTCTGTGGGCAGTGGAACTTATTGAAAATGCTGAGCCTAGCTAATAATACATGTGTAGGGGTGGCGATGGGTAGGGTAGGGTAGGGTAGGGTAAGGACAGGAAGAGGGCAGGGCAGGGCAGGGTAGGGTATTAACATTTTTTTGATACCCTAGGGGAGTCATGAGGGTAGGGTATGGTAGTCCTCTTCCAAAAAATCAATAACCATTACCCGTCCTTGCCCTTTACCCTCACAGGGTAGCTGAGGGTCAGGGTAGAGAGGGTAAGGGTATCACCCTTGTCATTTCAATTTTTTTTTTAACTTTAAAATTTTTTTTTTTTTGGGCTAGTAAACACCTTGATACTTAAGATTTTTACAACATTTAAAAATCATAACAACTTAATAAGAAATAACAGGAGAAATATTTTTTTACTAAAGGCGCTGAACCCAGTTATATAGTGGAACTTGAGCTGCCTACATACCCAAGTAGGGGACTAGACCTGACTCCTTAGGATCAAGCACTATGTAGTTCTCCTAATCCTAAGTACTAACTAATTACAAAAAACTACAAGTATGTAGTAGTAATACTATGGCAGTGGGAGTGTGGGTAATCAGGTTTGGGAGAAGGGTAGGGTTGAGGGTTTGAGAGGGTTAAGGGTAGTGGGTAGGGTAGTGATTCAGGGTAGGGTAGGACGGGTACCCGGGTAAGTGTACTAGGGTAACAAGATAAAATCCTTATCCTACCCTAATTATAAGAGGGTAGGGGTAGGGCTTGCCCTCCTAGGGTAGAGGGTACCCGTGGGCACCTGAGGGTGCAGGGTACCCGGCTCGGGTAGAGGGCACCAGGACAAAATCGCCAGCCCTATACATGTGGGTTATTTAACTATAATTAGGTTATTTAACTATAATTAGCTGCTGCTACCTAGACCAATTGGAAATGATAGCCAAAGTGCATGGACAATATATACTTTGGCGTTTTATACAGACACAGCAGTTGAAAGAGGGATTGTGAACTACCATTCACCATCAAACTTATTTCAGTGGCAAGAATATGAAGTGGGCAAAGCAAAGCAAAGCAAAGCATGCATGAAATCTGTCGTTTGCTAACCCAAACTCATAAATGCTAACTCTACTTCTTCTTCTTCTTTTTTTCCCCCAGTTAATCCTTTCCCCAACATTCCCACCATAATTTTACACTCAATCCATAGATCAACTGCATTATTAGTACACTACAAAAGGAACACCAAAGGCATGCTGTGCTGTTTGGCTCATTGTGCACACTTTGGCCCCTGGGAGGGACCTATACACCAACGTAGCCGTGTCTAGTTATCTTCCAAGAAGAGTCGTTTTCTTGCTGTGGATGTGGGTTTCGTATTCAAGTCCATTCCAGCATCTTGGGTTGCCTTCGCCTTCATCTACCAAACTCCCACATGGCAAGCTAAAGTTGAGAACTCCAAACTAGGGGTGAGCCTATAACGGTTTGAAACCGAATCGAACCAAAATATGACTTTCGGTTCGGTTTTCGGTTATAGGTTCGGTTATCGGTTTGGAGATTCGGAATTTTGAAAATCAGTTCGATTTTTGGTTCCTGGTCCGAGTAACCGAACCAAACCGAAAACCGATTTAGATTCAATAATTTACTAAAATACCAGCAATTTATATATTCTAATATTTTCGCTAACCCTATCTAAGCACACTCTCTCCTTCCATTCTCTGTTGGCACTTGTTGCCGCTATTTTGAGCGCTCTCTTTACCCTCAATCTATATATACTAATATATTTTCACTCTATGTAATTATAATAATTCATAAATGCAGCAATGTCATTTTTTTTTTAAGGTTTGTTATTTTAATTGGCTCATTTGCTAAAATATAAAGATTCGACTCATTGGTCCATGAAATCGAACCGACCGTTATTCGATTTTTATGAAAACAGTTCGATTTTCGGTTTTAAGAAATACGATTTATGGTTATTTAGGTTCTTATATATTCGGTTCGATTTGGACCGAACCGAATCGTAGCTCACCCCTACTCCAAACTCTCATATGTGTGTGAGAGAGAGAGAGAGAGAGAGAGAGAGAGAGAGAGAGAGAGAGGAGAGGGGGTTCTACCTAAAGAGCAAAAAGGAAAGGTCCAAAGCTGGTAAAAGGCCATGTCCAAAAAAGTGAAGTGGGCACTTAGACTCAACAGAGCTCTGCCAGTCATCAGCTCCAGACAAAGGCAGCAAGAAAGAAAGTGGAAAAGTAGAGTACTGTTGGGAAATCTGAGGGAGCCAAAGAAAAGTTCATCCACATGACTTTTGAGTAATAAAGTGAAATGGATCGGCTCTGGAGGTGAACACGGCTTAATTTGATCAACAATTCTAGACAGGCCGAGGGGGGTTCTTAACCCAAAAAACTGTGCCACGTGGTGCCTTTCCATTCGTCGGAAATAGGACTCACGTTAGCAGGAAGCTGAGGGAGGGAGGGGGACACGTCAGCCGCAGTTTCGATTTTGGTGGAATCAAAGCCAGTCCTGGAATAAGTCTGACAAATCTTGTACTTGGACAACCCTCCTCTGCTAGAGCATCCCTCCAGGTTGAACATGATCCCACCAAAGATTAGGATCACGGATGACCACTAGGACTAGTTAACAATAAGAATCAAAAAACAACCAAAATTAGTTCCAGAATAGAGCAATCCAATCCTCCGGCCCTGGGTGGAGCTTTCCTAATTTGATGTAGTCAGACTCTACTAATTCGACCAGGACTTATTTGAAGATAGTTGCTCTCCCACTCCCATCCAGCCAAGCATACGTACTGTACTGCTAGTTTAATCTACTTGTGCTTGAACAAAGACATTGAAGCTCAGTGTTCCAACTCTAGCTCGGTTTAGTTGCAGTCTTTTTTTTCTTTTTCTTTTTTGTCTACGAGATGAGACCAGATATTTATAGACTCTACTCAACTGACTTAAAAAGAAACCCCTTTGCATGCCAAGTAACATACATATTATCCATATGTAGTGTTTATCTAATTCTCCCGCTCACTCTACTTGCATTATGTAATTTCTAAAAGCACTCCACATCTTACTTTTGGACAGTTCAGTCTTCTTTACAGTCCTAACATAAAATAAGATTGCCATCTTTGTTGACAATCCTAAAAAAATTTGAATATTAAGATAGATTGTAAACAAAGTTGACAGTCATCCTTAATGTTAGAACTGCCAACTTTGTTGGCAGTTCTAATAGACTGTTCTGAAGTAAAATATGGAATGTCTTTAGAAATTAGTTTGCATTAATTATTATCAAACACGTGAACATGAGCTCTTAACCGGATGTTTACCGCAGTGACATAATTTGTTTTAATGGAGGAACAATAAGCAACCATAAAGCATAACAACAAAATTAAGGAACAACAACTAGGCGCATAAAAATAATAATATATGTAGTACCATACTCGACCTTTCTTAATTAGTCTGCATCATAGTTAGGAAGGCGTTTGGCAAAAATTCGTATCAGAAGAACTAAATTTTTTGTCAGCCAGACGGAGATACTTGATACTCGGATGATTGCTGACAAATATTTGGTTCGTTGGACGGAAGAATACGGTTTCGAAAATTATTCAAGTATAATTTGAATTTATTATAAAAAATTCGAATAAAATTCGGATAGCTGCAGCACATATAATATGTCTAAATATACTATACTATGTCTTATGATGCTTATCATAAACTACAATGCAATAAGTCTTCAACTCAAATTAAACCAATTAAAAAAAAAATATTGTCTCACAAGCTACAATAATAATGGTAACCATTTAATAAATTATAATCAGTTAATAAATACTAAAAATACTTTGGTATATGAAAACAGTTAGATAAAAGACAGACTAACGTTCTATAACTTTCATCAAAACTTTACAATCTGATCTTGAAATTGATGCGACAAAATAAGAGTGATATAGGATCTAAAAAGGCTTTGCATTAGTTAGAAGCAAAACAGTCTTAGAAGTGTAAAAGACGAATTAACAAACTGACAAGATTAATTAAAAATATTATTCGGATTCACATAGTATTTGAATAGTTCGGCAACAGTTTTTAAGATGCCTATTTTTTCGACTTATTCACACAATCCAAGATTCAGTACGATATACTTCTGTTTGGAAATTATTCAAGAACTTATTGACCACGGTCTGCACAGTAGGACTAGCGTTCGGTTTATTTGATTTTAACAGAATTAAAATAGTCAAAAACGAATAAATCGAAAATATAAAAATTTAAAACTGAAACTAAATTGAAATTAGTCAAAACCAAAACCGAATCAAATAATTGATTGGGTTTGATCGTTGAGCTATTAATGGATCGGATTCAAAGTTGAAATCATGGTCAAATTGTATTAAAAATTATAAATTTTATACACATATTCGTTGTATTTTAAAGTTGTGTTCAAAGTTGGACTTCAAATACAAAAATAGAATTATTCTTTTGAAAATATGCACATTTTTAATTAAAAAATATGCAGAGTATTGAGGGTATTTACATAATTGTTTGTCTTATTTGGTTTTCAATTTTGGACCGAAATCAAAATCCAAAACTGAATAATAAAAATTAGTACTTTCAAAATTGGAAATTGAACCTAATTTTTTTCAAACCGAACCATATTGGTTCGATTCAGTTAGTTTTTTGGTCCAAAATCGAATAATATTCACCCATGATATATCATATCCAAAGGGCTAATTAGTGTTTAGCCCTAACATGCCAATTGAAAAGTTTAGATCATGAATTCTTTTTTTTTTTTTTTTTTTTTTCTATTATACCCTCCATGATGTAATTTCCATAAATAAGTTAGGAAGGGTATAATGAGAAAAGAAAAATAAGAAATAAAACTCGAGCAGGGTATACACTCTCCAATTAGAAAGGACATATGAGAACTTAAATTCTAAACTGATATAAAATGCTAATTAGCTATATCCAAAATTCTAACAGCCATAAATATTAATTAAGAAAAGTACTTTATGTACCTCCCAAAAAAAAAAAAAAAATTTGTCTAGTGACGGAAAGACATAAAAGAATAAAATTTTACAGAAAATTCTATAAAAAGCATCAAAGTTTGCATGAATTATAAAAATAGCATAGAAGTTTTAGAAATTGTGAGTTAAGCATCCATACGGACTTTAAAAGTCCGTATGCTTACGTCATCCCACGTCCCAGCGTAATTAACGAAGGGGGAGAGATTAGCGAATGAGGCGGACTTTTAAAGTCCGCATGCTGACGTCGGATGACGCCAGCAAGCGGACTTTTAAAGTCCGCATGCTAACGTCGGATGACGCCAGCAAGCGGACTTTTAAAGTCCGCTTGGATACTTTTCTACAATCGGACTTTAAAAGTCCGTCCTTCCGGTTGAGCGCAAGATAGCACAGCAGCAGCTGCTGCAGCTCGAGGCGGTCGTTCTGGTGGGCCTCCCCCAGCACGAGAGCCGCCACCATCTCCGCCATCGAGCTCCTGAACTCCTCGTGCGGGTCAGGGGAGCACCTCGGCTCCGTGCCGACCCGGACCGACACGGATGCTGCGGGAACGGCAGCGGAAATCAATATGGAGTTGGAGTCCCCGGTGGTGTCCGGCCGGGTCAGACACCGGGAGGCCATGGCGGCCGACAGGTCGACCTCCGAGTGGACGGAGGCGTCGGATCCGATGTCGTCGTCGAAGAGCGGGGTCCTGGTGTCCGCGGAGGGGTGGTCGTACATGGAATTGAAGTTTCTGATCACGACCGAGGCCGAAGAGGCGAAGGACGTCGAAGAGGAGGACGCGGCGGATACTGGCAGCGCGTCCTTGGCTTCTCCGGCGGCGCCGTGCCGCTTCTGGCCGTAGAAGCAGCAGACCACCATCTCTCTCTCTCTGTCTCGACAATTATAGTAATGAGTGAGGAAGTGGGAGGAGAGACGAGAAAGAGGGGTTATTTATTGGATACTTTTCCAAGCGGACTTTAAAAGTCCGCTTGCTGGCGTCATCCGACGTCAGCATGCGGACTTTAAAAGTCTGCCTCATTCGCTAATCTCTCCCCCTTCGTTAATTACGCTGGGACGTGGGATGACGTAAGCATACGGACTTTTAAAGTCCGTATGGATGCTTAACTCACAATTTCTAAAACTTCTATGCTATTTTTATAATTCATGCAAACTTTGATGCTTTTTATAGAATTTTCTGTAAAATTTTTGAAGGTACAAATAATATCACTCATTAATTAATTATATACAAGGAGAAGAGGGGCATATCCGTTCCCATGTTAGCCTCCGTCTCCTCCAACTCCAATACAACTCTCTCCTCGTTTTTTCCAAGCTACGTACATTCTCCCATCATTGAGAGCGAGCGAGCGAGCGAGCCATGAAGGAGATTTGTGATCTCAAGGTTACCATCAATGGAGAACACACCTTCTTTCTCAACCAGGTACGTAGGTACTCTCTCTCCCTCCCTCTCCTTCTCTCATTATTTATTTCTTGACTTTATTCTCTTCTCCAAGAAAATATGTCTCAAAGTGGGCTTTTGTTCCAGAGCATCATGTGCTCATTCTCAGCGAAGCTCAAGGAGCTGGTGGAGCAGCAACAAGAAGAAGAAGAAGAAGAAAATAACAAGAAGAAGAAGAACAACAAGAACAAGAAGAGGAGGGGCACAAAGCGTCTTCCAGCGGAGGTGAAGCTGACGTGCTTCCCGGGAGGAGCGGGCGGGTTCGAGACGGTGTCAAGATTCTGCTACAGCAGCAACGGCAGGGTCCCCACCGCCGCGACGATGACGATGCGCCCCTCCGACATCTGCGTCCTCCACTCCTCCGCCCACCTCCTCGGCGTCGCCGGCCTCCTCGCGCAGGCCGAGGCCCTCCTCGACGGCCTCTTCTACTGGACGTGGGACGACCTCCTCGCCTCCCTCAGGACCTGCGAGCCCTTCCTCCCCCTCGCGGACTCCTCCGGCCTCCTCCCCAAGCTCATCTCCTCCCTGCTCGCGAAGATGTCGGCGCACGACGCGGAGGAGCTCACCGCACCGACGCCCTTCCCTTCCTCCTCCCCGTCGTCCCCCGACACGCCCGGCTCCACGGCGTCGTCCTCGGCCGCCGCCGCCGCCACCAAGAAGGCCTTCCTCATGGCCAAGGAGTGGTGGTTCGACGACCTCGCCGCCAACCTCCCGCCGGCCGTCGTCGCCAAGGTCCTGACGGCGGCCGGGGCCTACGGGGCCGACAACAGGAACCTGACCCTCACCAGGTTCCTGCTGCACTACCTCAAGTCCTCCGCGGCGGCGGCGGCGGCGCAGAGGACCACGAAGCACAGGCAGGAGTACGCCGGCCTCGCGGACACGGCGGTGCACGGGGTCGTCCTGATGGGGAGGGCGGCGTTCTCCTGCAGGGCCCTGTTCTGGGTGCTGAGGCTCGTGTCGGGCCCCGGCGCCGCGGCGAGCAGGGAGTGCAGGCAGGGGCTGGAGAGGGTGATCGGCCTGGCGCTGGACCAGGCGACGCTGGACGACCTGCTGGTGTCGGGGCACGGCGGGGGCGGCGTCTACGACGTGAACCTGGTGGTGAGGCTGGTGCGGGTGTTCGTGCTCGGGGCGGAGGAGGAGGGGGGAGGGGTGGCGCTGGGCAGGTTGAAGAAGGTCGGGAGGCTGCTCGACAAGTATTTGAGGGAGATATCCCCGGATCACGGCCTGAACGTGTCTAGGTTCCTCGCGGTGGCCGAGAGCCTGCCCGATTCGGCAAGGGACTGCTTCGACGGGGTCTACAGGGCGCTGGACATCTACCTTGAGGTACATTACTAATTAGGAGCCGCACCTGCACTTACGTATCGGACACGACCCGGACACTCCGTCCAAAATACACAAGGACACACCTAAAACTGGTTGGTTGGAACAGGCAGCAGTAATTAGGACATACAAGTGTCCCATTGCTCTCTCTCAATTTTTTTTTAACAAACAGAAAAAAGTTACTTTTGATAAAATTTTCTATATAACTTATGATAGTTATCTCTGTGATCGATCTCTCTCATAGAAACTTGTATTTCTAGTGTTTTTAGTGCCATAAGTAAACATGGAACTCTTAGGACCATCGGAACAATTATACATTGTTTCTTAGTGGCATTTTAGCATGAGTTCGACTACATGAACTCAAATAAGAACTTGTGATATGGATGTGACACGTGGATTTCACTAACATTGAAAGTGTACTTATGTTTCTTTTTTAGTCCCTTGAAAAAATCAAGGAATGAGATGCATGTAATCCAACGACTTTTCATGGCTGAGTTTTGAAAATTAGGACTCATGACTTCCTGTAGGATTTTTTTATTATTATTATCATTACATTTTATTTTCCTTCCATATATTTGAACAATAATAAGTGATATGCATTGTGAAGTCAGCCGGTTGTTTTTTTTGTATGATTAAATGATCATTAAATGTATGTTTGAGATGCAACTAGTTTATATGATTACTTTCTTAGGCAATAGGTAGGAAGTTTTCTCACTCAATCCAAATGGCTTTCCAATTATGCAGTATCTTTTCTAAAATTCTATAGAAGCCATTTGTGCTTCTCTATCCACCCTGTTCTCTAGATCCTACCTAAACAGTTCAAGCATATAGGACTTAGTGCCTAACTATTTACTGGTTGGTACAAGCAGTAGTCACACACCATAAGCATTAATGTTCCATATAAATTTAGAAACATTTTGCTATACAATTTCCTAATGGAATTCTCACTGTCACTGCAATCTTTATCCTTGTAAATTTCCACCATGAGACAGGATGGTTTCATGTTCTTTCATTGATTGGTTATTCCTCTCCGTTCGTATCTCCTTATCCAATTTCGGTCTCGATTAGTTTTCCAAGAATGTTGAGCCGGATAAGTTAAGCCATGTAATCTATCTGGGAGGAACTATTGATTGATTTCGGTTGTTTGAACCCTGTTTTGGCATAGATGCTATATTTTGATTCGTCCTATTCTTCAAAGGCTTTCATAATAGGACGTTGAACCCTGTTTTTTTCTTGGGTTATAGTCGCACCCGATGTTGTCCTCGGAGGAGCGTGCCACACTATGCCGATGCCTGAACTACGAGAAGCTCACCCTCGAGGCGTGCAAGGACCTGGCAAAGAACCCAAGGATCCCCCCAGGCGCTGCGATGCAAGCGCTAGTCGCTCAGAAATCGAGACTCCAAATCAAGACGGACACGGCTGATACTAGCTCCGAATCGGCCAGGACACCGAGAGGAGGCGCCGCGAGCGCCACGGAGGACGAGGCCGACACCGCATCGTCCACCGCTCCTTCTCTGGACGTCGAGAAGGATGAGCTTAAGCTCAACCTCCAGAAGATGCAGAACAGGGTGAGGGAGCTGGAGAAGGTGTGTCTGGAGATGAAGTCCCAGATGTCCATTATGGTGAAGGGCAAGCCCATCGTCTCGAGAAGTGCCTACCAAAGTAGGAGGGGCGTGACAAGGTTCTGCTGAGTTCTTCCCGTTGTTGTTTCATATAGAATAACACTACATAACCACCTTTTCCATCCGATTGGTTTTTTTTTTCTTTTTTTTCTCTTTACTACACCAAACTGGGAAAGTTTGTAAGTTTTCTTCTTCTTTTTCCTGTTACTTTGTAGGAACTTGATTCTATTACAAGATGTCATAAACATGTATCATTTGTATGGAGTTCTTTAAGAGCGATATGTTGTCAAAATTTGTTGAGAAAACATGGGAGGATCAAAGTACAGGTGACTTGACTGTTCCAGGTGCAGCCTAAGATGCCATAGGTTTGATTAAGAATGATTAAGAGGACCATATTTTTTCTTCTTTCAAGTTTTTTTTTTTTTTGTTTTTTTTAACTACAAAATCACGGATTACAGATGCTTTTAAGTAGTAGCCAGTTGGTTGTATCGTATGCGACAAACCGACACTCGACAATGCAGTGGTTATGTTTTTCTTTCAAATAGAGTACTTTAAAACATCTCATGAAAGCTTAATGGTGGTACATAAGACACATTAGCTTTGTAGTTTCTGTTGACTGGATCCTTTACCAACAAGCATGTGGAATTATTAATGGAGGAGCCTTCACAGCAAATTGATGGTGGTGCGTCTAGCTAATCAAATGATCGCAATCCCCAAATGCTATGTTGTAGTTTTATTCTGTTGTTAGGGGGGGATTGTTTTGTGTCCTTGAATAAATTATAGAGAATTTTTGTTTTACCCTCCACTTTTTATGTCAATATTAAGGGTGCACCCCACTGTTATGCATTAATAAACGACGGCCCCCACTTCTAACAGTTTCCGTCCGTGTCTAACAGAAACCCCCCTTCGTCGAATTTTTAGGACGTAAATACCCTCCGTTCTATGTGTTACGTGTTGTGTTCTTTCTAATACCTAAACTACCCTTCACTTATTAAATACCAACCGCTCTCCCTCATAAAAGAAGTTGACGGACGTGCTTTTGCCCTAACCCCCAAATTCTCTCCTCCATTAGGGTTCGTCCAAGCTTGAGCGACCTCCCATGGCGACCTCTGCAACACAGGTACAATGAAATTGCTCCTGTACTTTTTTCCCTAAACTTTTTGTTTTGCCCCTCAATTCTGAGTACTTTGGTCCTTCTTGTAGGAGAAGTGTCAAATTTGCTCCAAGAACAACCACCTTGCCGATGAATGTTCGTTCTTGAGCTCGCCTTGCAAGATCAGGAACTGCAAGGGGATTAGGCACCTGTTGAAGTCAAATACTAAGGCAAATCCTGGGAGAAAGTTTTTGAAATGCCCTGTCTGCTCGGATTTTGAATGGTTGGATGCCGCTATTTTGGAGTCAAGCTCTGGAAGTTCTTCTTCGACAATTCAAATGGAAGGATGTTTCACATGTGGTGAATTAGGGCATTGGAAGAAACAATGTCCTTGGGAAGAAAATACTTGCCCAAATCAACATTGTGGAGGGAAGAGAGCTGTCTTTATGTCAAAGAGGAGTCATAGCAAGGGAAGAAGATTCTTGCAATGCATGAGATGCAACAATGCATTCCAATGGTTGAATGAGGGTGTTGTTAAAGAGGAGAACAAATGTGAAATTCCTGTTCAAATTGTAGTAAACACAACTTTAGATAAGTTGTGCCAAAAATTTGGAAAGGAATTGGGCATGTAAAGTTGAAATCATGTAGTTGAGTGAAAATTTCCTATCTATGTAATGAATTGAAGTCGATTGCTTATGTTACTTTGTCAACAACTGCATGTCTCTCTTTTATGAATGTTGAACATATTCATAGATGCTTTGATCCATTTAAGTTTCACTACAAGCATTATCTGTAGTTCATGCAGACAAGTACCAAATGTTTAGAACTTTCAAACAAAGTTTACTTTGCTGCTTCAAACATTGGCCCTCAAAATGAATGTTTGCTGAAGAAAGAAAGATCACTTTGCTTATTCAAATGCTGCTTCAAACATTGTACATTCATTACATTCAAACATTGGCCTTCAAAGAAGTGTGCTGGACAAACATTAAAGAATCCTTAACAAACATTGAAGAATTATGAAGAAGCAAAGAATCCTTAACAAACATTGGCCTTCAAAATACAGACAATATTATGCAGCATTTGTTGTTGCTGCTTGAATCCTTAACAAACATTGGCCTTCAAAATACAAACATTGGCCTTCAAATAAGTGTGCTGAACAAACATTAAAGAATCCTTGAAAAAAATACAGCAATTGGCCTTCAAACATTAAAGAATCCTGAAGAAACATTGTACATTCATTACATTCAGATATTGGCCTTCAAAAAAATGCAGCAATTGGCCTTCAAACATTAAAGAATCCTGAACATCATAGTGAACACAAATTGTCATCCATCATAGTGAACACAAATTGTCCTCCATATCAAGTGCTGCTTCAAAATAATGATACGTCTCTGAGTTTAAGGATTACACAAAAGTAATGTACTTGGCCTCAAGCATGTACTTGGCCTCAAAAAACTGAACCTAACAGAGTTTAACGATTACACAAAAGTAAAGCAAGCATACAGTTAGTGCTGCTTCAAAATAATGAACATTCATAACACTTTCAACATTAAACAAGTACAATCCTATTGCTGTTGTTGTTGTTGGAGGATTGAAGGATTGTTGCTGTTGCTGCTGCTTGTTCCCATATTTAATCTGACACTATTGTTCCATGGAGGTCTAAACACAGAATTCATTGGCCTCCTCGGTGGTAGAATAGCTGCAATATTAGCCCTGCCATGCACTCCCAGGTTTTGATGAATCCAGTCACTCCCAGATTTTAAGGGAATGGTAGATGAGTGAGGAGGTGGAGGTCTTGGATGCACCAAATTGGAAGAATTGGTAGATGAGTGAGGAGGTGGAGGTCTTGGATGCACCAAATTGGAAGAATTGGTAGATGAGTGAGGAGGTGGAGGACCTGGTTGTTGTTGTGGTGATGAAGGTATTTGTGGTCCTCCTGTGCCCATGGAGCTAGCATCCTTCTTCTTTCCCCTTGAAGTCTTTGGCCTCTTGTAAGCAGTGTTAATCTGTCGTGGTACATTTTGTTTTGGTTCTTTGGGGGGTCTTGTTGGCCTTGGTGCCCTTGGTGTTTTCTGGTTTCCTCCAACTGGTCCTCCTTGACAACTTCTAGCATTATGATCAGATGGCAACTTGCATCTCCCACAAATTCTTTGCTTCTTGGCATGCCTTGGTAACTCATCAGCCTCCCTCCTCCTAACACTCTTTGGTCTTCCAGGTTGCCTTCTTGTAGCAAGTGGACCAACTTCATATGGTGGCTGTAACCAAGTGCAATATGTAGAACACATATAGGATGAAGAACATTTCCAGCATAAGAAAGTGCAATATGTGGAGCACAAATAGGATAAAGAATCTTACTGGATCCCATAAGCTTTGCTGAGGCAATGGAAAGATCTTTCCAGCATAAGCCTCCTTGTAGGTATTAGCATGATAGTAGTGGCTTGTGAACCTATACCAAGATAAGTAATTTATGATGTGAGTGTAGGTAATAAACTGCTATGTATCTATATTGCTATGCATATATAAACTGCTATGTAGGTAATAGTGGGCCTAATAGGTAATAAACTGCTATGTATCTATATTGCTATGCATATATGAACCAATAACTGCTTTGTATCTATACTTACAGTGTCCATGTGGGCCTAATAGGTAAAAGTGCTGCTACAGCATGAACACATGGTATCCCTGTTAAGTCCCATACATGACAGTCACAAGTCTTGGCTCTAATATCAACTGCCCATCTGTTTTCAATGGAGAACACACTTGTGACACAAAATAATCCCTTATCAGCACCACTGACCTGAAACTGGTTGACTTGCTTTGTCCTATGCTCAATGATCTTCTTTGCTTTTGGAGTCAAGTCAGTCTCACCCCAGCCTTTAGAAACCATCTTCCTATCATAGATCAATTGCATGACCATCATATGATACATCTCTACAATCATAGTGATGGGCCTCCCTCTGATGTCCCTTATCCAACTGTTGAAGCTCTCAGAGAAGTTATTGGTAATGTGCTCACACTTGGTTGTCTTATCAAAGAATGCTCTACACCATCTTGTCATGTCCTCTTCCATAAGATACTGAAGACCCTCTGGACATTGTTCAGAAAGTGCTTTGATCCATTTAGCTGTGTCAGCCTCTCTGTATGCCCTAGCTGCACCCCAGGTAAGGTGCTTCAACTGTAGGCTACTACTAATTCGAGCCTTAAAATTCTTATAGAAATGGCTGAAACAAAATCTGTGGGGGTGCCCATAAAATTCAATGTCAACAGCACGTTCTAAGCCTTTCTGCCTGTCAGATATAAATGTTATCTTACCTGGATGTTGCAACAACTTGTCCTTAATAATTGAAAGAAAGTGGCCCCATGTTGCTTCACATTCAGATGTGCAAAGATAGATGGCAAGAGGGAACAGTCCATTGTTACCATCTAAGGCAGTTGCTGACAAACAAACCCCCCCATGCTTTCCTTTCAAGTGACAGCCATCTAACCCCACTAATCACTACTAAAATAACCCAGATTAGCGACGTCAGGAGACGTCGCTAAATACGTCGCAGTACGTCGCTAACAATGATTTGCGACGTATTTAGCGACGAAAAACCTACGTCGCTTATAGGCAAGTCGCAGATGGTAATTTCGTCGCCGAACGTCGCTATTTGCGACGCGGCGTCCATTGTCGCTAGACGTCGCAAAATGAGCGACAGAGAGCGACGTATAAGTACGTCGCCAACATTGCGACGTAAAGCGACCACTAGCGACGCTTCAAAAGTTTATAAATGATGACGAGGCATGGCATCCACGTGGCCACGTGGGCAACGTAGCGACGTGTATTAGCGACGTCGAGCGACATAACGTCGCTAGTTAGCGACGTATAGCGACGTTTGTGTGACGTCGCAGTACGTCGCAGAACGTCGCTATACGTCGCTAATGTTAAAAAAAATTAAAAAAATATAATTGATATTTTTGTTATGCTGTGTTTCTGTGTTTACAGTGTGTGTGAAGTGCAGTGTTCGAACCATCGACAGTTTCGCTTACTGTTCTATGTTTTATCTTGGATAGAAAGAGCAACAGTTCAGGGTGCACTTCTCGGAGCTTCCTCTTCACGTCCTTCACCTTCTCGGGAACCTTTACGACGTCCGAGAAAGTGAAGGCCGTGAAAATGAAGCTCTCAGAAGTGCACCCTGAACTGTTGCTATTTCTATCCAAGATAAAACATACAACAGTAATCGAAACTGTCGATGGTTCCGAACACTGTATTTCACATTCACTGTAAACACAGACACACATCATAACAAAAATACACAATATATTTTTTTAAAATTTCGGCAGCATCTCCTTTGTATATCAGATCATCGCTTATAACCCAGCGTAGGTATATTTGTCATCCCGTCGCAGATATCACAAAGTAAATATCACAATAAAAATAGGAGGCAGTGCAAAGTAAATATCACAGACACCCATCCTCACAAACATCCAATAGAGTCAAATAAAAATGAAAGATGATAAAAAGTCTCCCACCAAGTGTATAAACAACAGTGTATGAATAAACAATTTGCCCATAGGGCCAATACATACAAGTCATAAAAAAACCAATAAAATCACTGCGGACCCCTGCCGCGCAACTGGGATAGAATGTAGTCATACTGCTCCTGGGTGAGCTGTACCGTAGGGGCAGTAGGAGGCAGTACAATGTCTGGAGTCGGCGCCGGAGGCAGTGCAGTATCTGGAGTCGGCGCCGTCGATAGACCCGGAGGACGTACCTGCTCCAGCTCTCGCAGTCGCTCACCATGCGCAGCAAGGGTACTCACCACCTTCTCAGTATACTGAGCGAGTGAGAGAGAAAGGCTCCTCTGCGATCCGTCCAGCTCGACCTGTCTACGCTAGACTCGGTGAGCGTCTGCAAGTTGGCAGCTGCAGCCTGATACAGACTCATCAGCTCCTGTATACTGCGCTCGACCGCATCAAATCGTCCGATGACGATCGGAGGGTCGGATCGTCGCTCGACCGCATCAGAAATCTGCTGCTGCAACTCGCGACGCAGCTCCTCGATCTGACGACGAACATCCTCAGCTCGTGACGACGCCTGCGTAGCCGGAGACTGCGCACTGACAGAGGGGGCCCGGGATGACTCCGAAGCCAAATACGCGCCGTAGGATCCCGTACCGTAGTACGTACCCTTCTGAAGACCGTCAACGGCGGTCATCCAGAGCTCGTCCGGCGATGGCTCTGCAGACGGCTGGAAGGAAGTACCAGCCCCTCCCTCTGCTTGCGCACTAGCAGCAGCAGCAGCATCAGCCGCCTCCTTCTGTAGCCGAACAAACTCGGCCTAGAACATGTTTGCTAACGTGTAAGTGTTTACTAAAGTCTATATTGATATCTATTTTCCTGTTTTCTAAATTATAGTCAGTTAATATTAGTTGAATAGAACGTACATATGCCTGCGTCGCCCTCTCGTCAATGAAGTCCCCAGCCCTCCGATGGGTGACCAGGAAGACGGTCACCATGTTCGGGTCCTCACCCTTCTTTACCTGTTAAAATATATTATCTATTATTAGTATTAAACATTATATCGAACTATATATAAATTAATGTCCGTCATAGGAAACGTACCAGACGACGAAAATGCTCCGTCATCGGAATGGAGCCACCACACCACTTACCGGCGCTCGACCGCGCCACCTTGGCCTTCTCAGACCGCTCCTGGTACTGGCGCTCGCTGAATCTAGCCTTCATCGCAGTCCACTGCTCTAGCGTAATCCAACCCTGGATCGGACGTCCGGCGCGATCACGACGCTTCTGGTCGTCGATCGCATCACGGATGAGCTTGGCTATGACGGCAGGAAATTGGCCCTCGATCCTCGCCGCCCGGTGTGGCGGATAGAAATAGGTCCTCTACAAGAAGTAAAATACAAAAGTTGTATAATATACACAAATAATTATTAAAATTTAAAAATAAACAAATTTTTTACCTTGAAGTGGGCGAACCAAAAGGCCTTCCTATCTGCGGGAGCATCTGAGTAGTTGAGCTAAGGCCCACCATAGTTCTGCCTCACAAATGTCCCCAGCTGTCTCTGTACTGCAGAAGGCCGATATCTATACAATAATAATTTTTCATGAATATATATGTACATATAATTATTTGAGAAATATATAATAATTAATTAACTTACTTCATAGGCCCGTCCGTCCAAATCTCCATACGCGTCTCGTCCGGGGGAGCGCATGGAGGGTCGCTCTCACCTCCTGCCTGGGCAGGATCAGTCTGATCGCCGTCCTCCATATGATCGGCGTGGGCTCCCTCCATAGAGCCGTCGACAGTAGAAATGCTGGACGGGGGATCAGGGATGCTGGACGCGGGATCAGGAAGGCTGGACGACGAGGGAGGAGTCGCCAACCTGCTAGAACTGCCCTGTCCCGGTAATGGACCGGGAACAGGAAGGCTGGACGACGAGGGAGGAGTCGCCAACCTGCTAGAACTGCCCTGTCCCGCTAATGGACCGGGAACAGAACGGTACACTGGCGTACTCGGAGATGAGGATGAGGGTACGGAACTGCCCTCTCCATCCCCAGCCCGAGGCTGACGGGGCTGCCTAATATATAATCCTCCGCGTCGTCCAGATGGTCTAGTCATACCTGACAATAAAACATATGACAAAAAAACAAAAAAACATATTTATATGATAGACATCACAGATTTTTGAAAAATACCATAGTCAAAAAGTGTCACTGAAGTGTCAATAAAAGTGTCAATAAAGTGTCACTGAAGTGTCACAGATTTATATGATAGAAGTGTCACTAAAGTGTCAAATATGATTATAAAACAAACGTACAGATTTAATCCTCTTATGAAAATTCATCTAGTTCGTTTAGCTCATCTACTTCTTCTTCTTCTTCTTCTTCTTCTTCTTCTTCTTCCTCCTCTACATCTTCACTTTCATCTGCATCTTCCTCTTCAGATAATTCTACTTCTTCTACACAATTAGATGTGTAATAGGAAACTTCCGTCGTGTCCACTTCTATAATATTTGTTACAAGAGGTAGTTCATCCTGTTGATAAGCTATATCGTCAACCTCAAAGGTATTTCTAGCTTTGGTCTTGCATACTGCCCACCAGTCCGACCTTGTTGTTCCCCGTTTAGGATAACTTGTGAAGTACACGAGCTGAGCCTGACTTGATAGGACAAATGGTTCATAGGCTTGATATCGACGCCGATAGTTTATATCAACAAGACCGTGCTTGTCTACTTTCCAACCTTGACCTTCAATCGGATCGAACCAATCACACCTGAATAACACAATCTTAGCAGGCTCTATTCCATAACTATATGTCAGCTCCACAATCTCCCGTAACACGCCATAGAAATCGTTGTCCGCATCAACATCTTTGTAGTTCGAAGATCTAATACACAAACAGCTGTTTTTGGTGGAATCGAGATCCACAAAGTTGTCTCTGATCGGGCAAGTTGTTGACTTGAACCTAAACCCATTAACACAGTAGCTTGGCCATATTTTTGCAGCATAAATTGGTCCCTTGGCTAGCGTTCTAATAGACTCATTCTCAAGTCTTGCGTATGGACGATCGACCTAAATACCACGAAAGAAGCAATTAAGCTCATTCTCAATCAAGTGCATATACAAAAAGGTAATTACAGAGTTCTCAAGTCTTACATATGCACTCAACCATGATGAAAAATAATGCCTCATTTCTTGTTCTAGTTCTTCTTCTGTTATGTGTGGCCTACCCGACCTCACATCATCATTAAATATGCTGAAAACAACATCGTTCAATTAATGTAATAGTATAATAATTAACACTATTAAAATAATATAGACGTATTAATTACTTATCCCTCCAGTTTCTCTACTTCCTCCTCGTCGCAGTTGAGTAATACATACACCTGAGCAGCCCTTAGCTCATCATCGTTCAGATATCTCTTTTTCATCTTACCCGATGGCTTTCCTGGAGCATTGAATACCTTCAGTATTGTATCATTACTTTCATGATCTCCCTCGTCGTTTCTGGAAGCTCTCGTTCTATTAGTTACAACATGAGGCTTGAAATACATCGAACAAAAGTTTGTAATCTCCTCGAGAACATAGGCTTCACAAATAGAACCCTCGACCCGTGCCTTATTTTTCACCTTTCTTTTTAGGTGATTCAAATGTCGCTCGAACGGGTACATCCATCGATATTCGACGGGTCCACCAACACGTGCCTCATAGGATAGATGAATCGGCAAATGCTCCATAGAGTCGAAGAATCCAGGAGGAAACACCCTCTCTAGCTTGCATAGTATTACCGCAATGTCCTTCTCTTGCTTTTCTAGACGATCAACGAGCAATTTCTTAGAATAAAGATCCCTGAAGAATATGCTAAGCTCCGTCAATGGATCCCAAACTGCTTGCGGTAAGAATTCCCGAAATGCAATCGAAATTAACCTCTCCATGAATACGTGACAATCGTGGCTCTTCATACCCGTCAATTTGTTTTCCTTCGGATCGACACATCTTCTCAGATTTGACACATATTCGTCTGGAAATTTTAGGCCCTGGATCCACCGACAAAGTCTCACTTTATCCTCCTTGTCCAGCAAAAAAATTAACTTCGGAAGGAACTGTTTTCCATTCTGCTGTATCAAATGCAACGCAGGGCGTTTACATATTTCTTTTAAGTCCAACCTGGCCTTGGGATTGTCTTTCGTTTTTCCCTTTACGTCCATCACAGTATTAATTATGTTATCAAACACATTCTTCTCAATATGCATGACATCAAGATTATGTCTGATCAGATTGGTACTCCAGTATGGCAGATCCCAGAATATGCTCCTCTTTGTCCAGTTATGAACTCTACCAAATCCATCGCACTTGTACCCAGTTGTAGGATCTTCGATAGCACTTGGAAAATCTTTAACCTCCTCCCATATCGTGTCTCCGCACCACCTTGGCGGTGGATCACCCTTATCTACAACGCCGGCACGGAAAGCATTCATGTTCCTTCTGAACGGATGATCTTTTGACAGAAATTGTCGATGACAATCAAAGAAGCACGGCTTTCCGCCGTGTTTCAAGCGGAAAGCCTTACTACGGTCCATGTAATACGGACATGAGAGACGGCCATGAGTGCTCCATCTAGATAACATTCTATAGGCCGGAAAGTCGTTGATGGTCCACATAAGGGTTGCCTTCATCTGAAAATTCTGCTTCCTGGAAACATCGTACGTGTTAGCGCCTACTTCCCATAACTGATTCAACTCATCTATCAAAGGCTGTAAGTACACGTCAATGTTCCTCTTGGGATTGTTCGGACCAGGAATTATAACGGTTAGAAACATGTACTGAGTCTTCATGCACATCCAAGGCGGTAGGTTATACGGAGTAACAATCACAGGCCAGCACGAATACTGGGATCCCGAAAGACCAAAAGGAGTAAAACCGTCAGAAGATAGTCCCAACCTGACATTTCGCGGATCTGAAGCAAAATCTGGATACACTCGATCAAAGTGCTTCCACGCTTCTCCATCGAATGGGTGATCCAACACTCCTTCAATCTGTTCTCGCATGTGCCAACTCATATTTTCGGCCGTCTCTTTCACCATAAATAATCTTTGCAACCGCGGCGTTAAAGGCAAGTAGTGCATTGAATCGATCGGTCTTCTTGCACCGGTAGACCTTCCTGTACTAGTTGTCTTATAGCGATCAGCACCACAAAATCTGCACACATCTGCGTCCTTGTCGTCTTTGTAGTACAGCATGCACCCATTACGACAGGAATCGATTTTCTCGTATCCCATCCAGAGCGATCTCACCATCCTCTTAGACCGGTAGAAGTCTTTAGGCAACTTAGCACCCGTCGGCAAGATCTCTATAATCAACTCCAACACTCGGTTGTAGCATTCTTGCGACATGTTAAAATCTGACTTAATGCTCAACAGTCTTGTAACCACCTCCAACGGTGAATGATCCTCACAACCAGGATACAATGGAGTCCTTGCATTCTCCAGCAACTCCATGAACTGTGCAGCATCGGCGTTCGGTGCCTCCTCAGGTGCATCATGAACGAAACTAGGCCCCGCAGCGTCGAAAACCATGTTCACGCACCCGTCGTCGTATGCATGATTATCTGAAACAAAATTAGGTCCCGCATGCATATACGGCTCAACGTAAGGCTCCGGCTCTGATGCTAAAGACACAAGTTCTCCGTGTGCGGTCCACTGATAGTAATTAGGCGTGAAATCCCTCGAGTACAAATGATATGTCACTTCCACTTCTGGATAATATTTCACGTTATGACATTTCACACACGGACACTTAATTTTGGTGCCGTCCATGTACTGAGGGAACGCCTTAGCAAACTGCAGGAACTGCTCTACTCCCGCTATGTATTCATCCCGCACACCACACATATCATCAGGACGACGATTGTACATCCATGAACGATTCCGCAAGTAGTAATTCATATCCATTTGAAAATAATTCTGCAAAGATGGACACACATTATCCAACAGGCACAAATTCGTATATAATGTCTTATTATGGGACACACATTAGTAGCGGACAGTTACTAATAACAATGATATTGACCGATACCGATACGGTTTGGCATGTTCCGATCCGATACAGACCGATACCAAATATTGACCGATACCGACATTGGCATGTTCCGATACTATACAGACCGATACCGATACCAAATATTGACCGATACCGACATTGGCATGTTCCGATACCGATACTATACAGACCGATACCGACATTGGCATGTTCCGATACTATACCGACATTGGACAGTTACTAATAACAATGATATTATCCAACAGGCCGATACCGACATTGGCATGTTCCGATACTATACCGACATTGGACAGTTACTAGACTACACTTCACTTACACCTCTGGATGACTTTGGCTCAAACCAGCCAAAGCTAGTTCAACGAGAGCTCCAAGAAAAAAATGGCTCTCCTCCCACAAACCACAATGGAAACTATACTTGAATAATGCACTCTATTCATTTGCGACTATTTCAGGTGTCCAAATTATAAGCAACCCTATATACATGGTACGAATTTCCAACATGTGACATTCATCCATAGCTACTATTTAATTGTTTCATTCGGGGTTCTATTATGTATGAAATATGCAAGACGCAAGTTACATTCCGGATGGACTTTTATATCAAATTGGCGTTTCTAAAACACTAGTCCAAAACATGGAAATCTTTTATTTTCCTGTATCTCTGTTTGTTTGTCATGTATATTTAGAATCTGTCTAGGACTCTAGACTAATGACATTCTTCTTGATATTGGTTTCATGCACATTAAAAATACACTTTCTCAGCTACTATCTCTCCCCTCGTTTTAGGCATACTTTGATTCTTCACATCTTCCAGACCTAATTTAGAGCATATATATATAGTTTAAGAAAATCAAGAAAATAGCAGCTTAAGTCATTTATAATTCCAAGAAAAGGTGTGGTATTGTGATTGAAATGCATTTTTGCTAAGGTCCAGAGTTCCGATCACATTCTATCATTATGTTACGTTTCATATCTCAAGGATTTTTTCTATCTATACTACTATATAATAAGAAAAGTTGAGCCTTCATCGTAATTTTTTTTTGTTCCAAACATATCCTTGTTTATGTTTACTGAGTAAAATTGTTCATTAAGTTTAAAATGGACAAGTAGGTAATTATATATAGGAAAAAAATTAAAGAGAGATTGTTGTTTATTCTTTCCGAGTAGTATGAAATGCACATGGAAATCTTTTATTTTCTAAATGCAAGACGCAAGCTGTAAGGAAAAACCCAAAACATGTCCAAGAATCGTGTCAGTGTCCAAGGGTCGTGTCCGTGTCAGTGTCAGTGTCCAAAACACGCACACACAGTGTCAGTGTCCAAAATTTCGAGTTTGTGTGTGTGTGTGTGTGCGTGTGTGTGTGTGTGGGTGGGTGTGTGTGTGTGTGGGAGAGAAGGAGGAGGAGGAATTAGGTTAGGGTTTATCGCCGGAGAGGAGGAGGAGCTCGACGGGGGGGAGGGAGGGAGTCGACGGGGGGGGGGGGGGGGGGGGGGGGAGGGAGTCACCGCGGGGGAGGGAGTCGCCGGGGGGGGAGGGAGTCACCACGGGGGAGGGAGTCGCCGGGGGGAGAGGGGGAAAAAAATTTCGAGTTTCGATTTTTCGAGTGAGGGGGAAAAGGGAGTCATGTGCCCTAAGTAAAAAAGTTAGCGACGTCCACTGTTGACGTCGCTAACCATCGCAATAATTTTAATATAAGCGACATATTTTTTTAATATGTCGCTGAACGTCGCTATTCAGCGACATACTTTATCTAGTGTCGCCGAACGTCGCTATTCAGCGACGTATTGCGACGTTAATAGGAAGGAGTCGCTATATTATATAGTTAGCGACGTAATTTCATTCCGTCGCTAAACGACGTCGCTAATAGAGCATATTTTAGTAGTGAATGGTCTACAACCTTTAATGAACCCTGTAAAACTTGCATTGTAACCTATGCATAAATAGCCAAATTCAGTGGTCCCTGCTATATTCCCACAAAAAGCTACACTTCCAGAATTGGATCTCATAACCTGCTGTGCAACCTGAGGACATTTACTATAACTTTCATCATAACCCCCAAAAATTTTCTCTTTCACTCTCATTAATGCCATATGTGCATTCCAATAGGAAACCTTTACTGTAAACTTGGCCCACATCTGCCTCTGAATATCCTTTGCCTTCCATGAGATATGGTGTGCTTTAATATCATCTTCCAACACATCAGATATGAACTTACTGTTGGCCAATTTGTTTGAGAGCTTTGAAGTGTGCTTGCAAGTGTGGGCTCCATTAAGCTGCCTAAGTGTACATGTAGTCCTGTCAGGTGAAATTCTGACCCTACACATCCATGGGCATGTCTCTTCTTCACACACACCCCATATCCTATTTGATTCATTCTTAACAAATTTCATTTCAAACCTGTTCTTTATAGCAAATGTCCTTAAATATCTTCTGCACTCAGTAGGATTCATCCATTGTTGACCTATGACTAGTTCACCCACAACTGGAGCCCTGTATTCCTCCTCACCCATCTCACCCTCACTGTATAAGTCATCAATTTCAGCAGGTCTATGATCACATTCAGAAGCAGAAGATGGACAACTATGGTATTCCTCTTCAAGGTCAAGTTCATCAAGGTTAAGTTTCTTTCTTCTCTGCAACTCTTCCCTCTGAAACTCTGTTTCTTCACCCCATTCTTCATTTCTGTCCTCACTGCTTGGTACATATTCTTCATCCTCCTCTGTTTCTTCAACTTCATCATGAATTTCTTCCTCCTCTGCCTCTGTACCCTCTGCATGTGTGCCAGTCTCTGCATGTGTGCCAGTCTGCCTCTCCTCATCAACCTGTGTACCATCACCTTGTCTTCCAGCCTCTGCTTCACCATCTTTACCCCCAATATTGAAGACCCTTGATGGCATTTCATCCAACTGCTCCTCTGGGAGGTCCACATCACTATCACTAGGTAGAGGTTCAACACTATCATGTTGCAATGGAACTGCTGGCTTTCTAGGTGATTTATGTGCTACTCTCTTTATAAGTGTTCTCCTATTTCCAACTGCTGGCTTGCTAGCTGATGCTTGTGTCTCAATAAGTTGTGGCTCAGGTTGTTGTTCTTGACTTGTCTCTTTACCAATCTCTTCTAAGAACAAGTGTATTTCTCCATTCTTGTCTGGCAATTGCTTGCCAATCATACCCAACAACTCACCATCAGTCAACACCTCCACTCTTTCACCACTTTTTGAGTCATCAATCCAGTGGTACTTGTAACTGGCCTCCAAAGTACTACTCTGAATTATATAGGGTATATCCAATAAACTAATCAAGTCTGGGTCTACTTCAACAGCTGTAGAACTACCATTCATACAGTGGACCCTAAGCATGACCTTCCTACATAATAGTACAAGTATGCACACATAAAATAACATGCTTACAGACTATAGTGGACCCATTCAGAGAGCAAACAATAAACAGACTCAACAATAAATAGAAGAGGAAAGTAAAACTTAGGTTAGGATAGTATAACTTACAGTGGGAGACTGCCTTTCTTCATGCTATCTCTCAGAGAAGCTCTGAACGAGAAAGGGGTTTTGGATTAGAGAATTTAGGGCAGAATTTAGGGCTAAATCTGAAAAAAAAAAAAAAAAAAGAAGAAGATGTCGAAGGTGCTCAGAGGAAATAATTTCGTAACCAATCTTTCATATATTGAAGGAAAAAATTGCAAAAAAATGCCAAAATTACCTGACTTGCAGACTTTGCCATGGGGGCTGGACGATCGCGGATGGAATTTTCGGGTTTGGGAAGAGTCGACAGCACGAATGTAGCGTGGGGATTAGGTTGCGGAAGGGAATTTGGGAAAGGAATTTAGGGTTTAGGTTACGAAAGGGAATAAGATTTGGGGATGATAATTGGGAGGGAAGTTTAGGTTCGACTGAACAGAGGGTTTGGGAGAGAAATAGTCGGTTAGGAGTTTATTAAACGAGGGTATTTTAGGGATTCCATAAATACTTTATGTCAACAGTTGAGAACGGAGGGTATTTACGTCCTAAAAATTCAACGAAGGGGGGTTTCTGTTAGACACGGACGAAAACTGTTAGAAGTGGGGGCCGTCGTTTATTAATGCATAACAGTGGGGTGCACCCTTAATATTGACATAAAAAGTGGGGGGTAAAACAAAAATTCTCTAAATTATAATGGCACTCGGACACCGAAAATGCGACCATATTACTTTGGATCCATCAACCGAAAATCGAACTGAACCGACAATCGGTTCGGTTTTTCGGTTATAGGTTCGTTTTTCGGTTTGGACATTTGAAATTTTAAAATGTCGCTTCGGTTTTCGGTTTTGCTCTGGATAACCGAACCGGACCGAACGAAAACCGAACCGAATTAATTCGGTTCGGTTTTGTTCGGTTTACATAAAAATGGTCGGTTTTCGGTTTTCAGAAATACTGTTTACGGTTATTTCGATTTTTATAAATTCGATTCGGTTTGAACCGAGGCGAACCGTTGCTCACCCCCTACATTATGGTAGGACATTGAGAAAGCAGTGGCTTACCAAAGTTTAGTATCCTCTAATCACCAATTGAACCTTGGTGCAGCTGTAAGATGATGCAGCCAAAGAAAGATGCTCACGTTGCTTATGCGGTCTATAGATGATCGCAAGAGGCAACCGCTCAAGGTGTTGTCATTATCGGAGTGTGTTTGAAATAATGAGTCATATTTTGGGTCGAGATACAAACAAACCCTGCCATGACCAAATACTTTTGGGTTCCATGCATTTACCCGGTCCTGAGCAACCGACTGGCCGTGTCCATTTCTGTTTTGGTGTGTCCGGCCCCATGGCAACGATGTGGACACCTCGTGAGTCCTTTAAGGTAGGTAGTAGATTTTGAGTTCTCCTGTGATCCTTTTTCTGTTCTTTTAACGTTTGAAAACAAGGTTCCTGTTCTATGGAGCCCAGAGCTTGGTTGAAAATCAACAAGAGGGTCTCACTGCACTATTCAATTTCAGCATCCCTTACCAATTGGGAACAGATCTGCCTAGCTGAAGGTTTCCTATCAAGTGGAGTTAGTTGATACAAAGGAACACAAATTGACAATAAATAAACAATAGGTTTTGTACTTGGGTTGCAACCTTGAGAGATTTTCTAACTCCAAAAAATGGGGGCTAAATTTCAACTTGATACCCTCAACTATCCATATTTTGCAACTTGATACCGTAAACTTTTAAAATAGCCAACTTGATACCCTGAAAAATATATTTTCCAAAATGTCCTCCACCCTCTCTCTATTCCCCAAACCCGCCGCTGCTGCAGCGTGCTGTCCCGCCGCCCCGCTGCCGCTGCTGCTTCGGCCGCCGCTGCTGCTGCGCACCGCCCCGCCGCCCCGCTGCCGCCCCGCTGCCTGGCCGCTGCTGCTGCGCGCCGTCCCGCCCCGCTCGGCCCCCACGTTCCTTGCCGGGGAGAGAGTGGGGGGGGGGGGACGCCGGAGAGGAGGGGAGGGGAACGCCGGAGAGGGAGGGGGGGACCTCGCCGGGGAGAGGGGGGGGGGACGCCGGAGAGGGAGGGAGGGAGGGAGGGGATGGAGGGGACAGGGGTATTTTTGAAATTTTTTGGATTTTAGGGTATGAAGTTGAAAATATTCAATAGTTGATGGTATTAAGTTAACTATTTTAAAAGTTTAGGGTATCAAGTTACAAAACATGGATAGTTGAGGGTATCAAGTTAAAATTTAGCCAAAAATGGATTAGCAAAGACCTCTGCCCACCATAGGCTTGAAGTGGCACCTATATGGCTCGTGGTCAACTACGGAGTGTTTCGGGCACTGTCCGATAATCGAAGATGTTTATGAGGAGTCGAAGCTCGGAACAACCAAGAGTATCATAACAACATACATACCGTCTGTATACGCCGGAATGTCAGAAAGTGGGTTCTCATTCCAGCAAGTTTAGGCACAAATTTTGTGATCACTAAGTAAACCAGTGGCATGCCATCGAGATTGCAACTAGTATGCTATTGGCTCGGGTTCATGCCAAAATGAAGAATAATTCAGATTTAATATGATATTTCAACGGTCCAGATTGCTCATGATGTTAAATTTTGGGGGAAGATCTTTTGTAAGGATCTCCTCATGCTCTAATTCAGTTGGCTTGAAGTTTAAGGAGGCTCACAAAAAAGTTCTTGAGTGACCATTAAGAAAATCTAAAGAGAGGTTGAACGAGAATTCGTTGCAGATCTTGTAAGGAGAGGATTTTTGTATTACAGTTTGTGCATATTATCCTTGTAGGATTTTTCTTCTTATTGATTCAATAAAATTCTTTCACCCTTGCCTCGTGGAGTATGTCAAGTTTGACCGAACCACACTAAATATTATGAGTTTGTTGTCTTCTTGATTGCTATTGTTCGATAATTTGTTCGTTGTTAGTATGTCAAGCTTTTGCCCATTCTGGTCAGAATTTTAAATTCTTGGATTTAGGTCCGCGATAGGTGACAACATTTGTATGCTCCCTATCTTTCTAGATCGAGATTCTTGAAATTATTGCCGAACAACCCCACATTCGCCATCCAACCGCCGACCTACTGTAGGCCAGCCCAACACTAGCCAATCGATCAGAAAACAAAGCCCTAGGTTTATTTTTGTTGAAATCCTTCCCATTCGTGCGCGATCGAACAAGGAAGCAAAACATGCATACGGACTTCCCCGACGTGTACAAATTGACGAAACAAGAAATCATTAATCAAGCACGACGACGAGTTTGATCTGTATCCGTAGAAATTACTTATTTTCCATACTGATATGCAATTAATACTCCTTGAACACTTAATGGATCACGACGAGACTCGTGCAGTTGGATTCCAAATTGTTTGTACGGTACTAGTTTTGTCCAGTTCTATAACCGTCGATCGAAGTACTATTTCATGGGCCAAGCGATCTGACACATGCTGAAGCATTTGCAATCCGCTCGTCAGATTCCACTTCCAGTGAATTTTTATCATCATTTTACTTTGTTTGACATATTTTGTACCATTTGGACACTTGCTAACTTGGCACTTTTTTTGCTACCTTGTGGGCTTGCTTGCAAACCCTGTCATATCATTTTCTGCATTTTGACCCGAATGAAATTATAAACATGCTTTCCTAGACTTGTTGGCACCTTTATTACAGCTTTCGAACACCGTTGATTCACCTAGATTCTCGTGCTTTTTTTTTTTTTTCGTGATTGACACGATCGTGTCCGACATGTTGACTCTTTTTTTTACAAAATTCCAATCAAGTAAGTATACCTTGCTACTTGTATTACAGTCATATTGTATGTTAAAGTAGTGTTATTTGTAGACGTTATGTTCTTGTGACTCACGCGATTTGATTCGTGGCCCCTGAGTCAGACTCGGGTGAGATCGACTGTTAGATCGATTGTGGGATCGTTATTGTCTTAGATAGTGTTATTAACTATCGTTTGTGCGTCGAGATACCCTATCATCTCGTTGTGTCTATTGGATACCCCATTAATGAATACTTGTGCATTCATACTAGGTCACGTATTATATCAGACTAATCATCGATATGATGCGGACGTATACGATATATTGTTGGCTGCTTGTTATAGTCGATCTCTCGATTCATCATGTGACTAGACTTGTGTATTACCGGTGTACTCTTGATCAATAGTTGATTATTAATTCTGACTGGATTTGTAGACTTGACTTGCAATAGTATCGTTGGGTGGGGAGGACAGCCGCTAGGCACCTTGCTACTTGTACACTTTCCATATTACTTGTTCAGAGGTGTCTCGAGATGAGCACCTCCAGATGTTGAGAGGTAACTCGAGATGAGCAACCCCAAATATTGAGAGGTATCTTCTCGTTAGAACTCTCAAATTCTTCGATCGCACTCTATGGGCACACTTGAGTACCACTTAGCCAAAAAGCCCATGCGTATCAATGTTATCCTCAAAATTGTATTTTATATAGATTGCATAGTCATAGTTGTTCCCTGGTCTTAAGTTGATTATGTTATTACTATTTTGCACGACATGCTTCTATGTATCTTGTTCTGAGGACCTGGTTCCTTTCCAGGTTAGATGAGCAGGTTATGCAGAGCTTACCCCTAAGTAACATTGAAGATTCTCTTCTTGAATTCAGGTACTGTTGAGTAGATATTTGTATCTTGTATCGTTCGTAGTTTATATTTCATTTTGTTATTTTATTCTATTGTTATAGCCTAGTGTTTGTAGGCTTGTGTCATTCTCTCGAGCATATTCGATCAAGTATGTTAATGGACTGCAGACCTTACTATATATTGTTCATTCTTGATATTTATATTTTTGTGGATTGAGATATAGTATTAAAGAATACTTAACAAAAATTGTGTATACATATCGAGTTGGGATAGAGTCTGCTTGATACGTAGTTGACCATTGTCATGTATCATAGTCCTCAATATTCTGGGACCGAGGCATAACAATCCGTCCCGATTTATCGAATACAGTTAGTTTAGTAAGTCGATACATGTCAAATACATGGAGGCTTTATTGGGAGGTTGTAAAGTGGATCCTTCACTATCTTAAGGTCTCTAAATATCTTGATTTGTTGATTCACAAGTCAGAACGGGAATTGAGCCAGTTTTAGGGGTATATTTATGTTTATTATGTTTATAACTTGAATAAGAGAAGATCAACTATAGAGTATGCATACACACTTGTATATTCTCCAGATAGTTATAAGTCAACACTTTAGTATTTCATGGCGCCTTCTGCTACAGAGTTAAAATACATGGAGATAGCCGAGGCATCGAAAGAGGCCATGCAGTTAAGAGGTCTTGTTAGCGAGTTTAGGTTCGAGAAGGTGAATCTTTTGGTGTTCTATAATAGCCAAAGCGTGATTCATCTTTTTTAAAATTCTGTATACCCAAGTCGGACGAAACACATCCACGTCCAATATTGCAAGATACGGGAATTATGCAATAAGGAAATTGATCTCTTGAAGATCGATACTAAGAAACCCAAAGGACATGCTAACAAAGGTGACTCCTATAGAGAAGTTTAAGTCTACTTTGACTTCTATTCAAGTACTCTGGTTGGACGAAGGTTCTCAGCCTCAGTATGAAAGTCGTGGTGTTTGCGGTTCTAGGTAAAGGCCGCATCAATGGTCGTATTCAGGTTCTCAGCCTCAGTATGAAAGTCGTGGTGTTTGCGGTTCTAGGTAAAGGCCGCGTCAATGGCCGTTTCAGTCTTGGGCAATACTGTGGCGATGGTTAGTTTTGTGGTTCTAGCTAAAGACTATGTGGTGGAGAGAAAACCAAAGTGGGAGCTAAAGTTAAAGTAGAACGGAGTATAAGCAACGTTCTCATGAGGTTGCTAATTGAACGACAAGCCATGATGGAGCCTGTTATATATTAGTCATGTTCAACTACGTAGTACTACGAGCGTCGTTTCATGGTCGGAGAAGTCAGGGAGGTGGGAGGGACCGAAGCAGCCTATCAGGGCGGTCAAAACAACAATAATATTAGGGGGGCATAACGTGGCATACCGAAAAGTATGTTTTCCTTCTAGCAAGTTCGGGCACAAGTTTTGTACTCACTAAGAATACTTGCGGCAATACTGTTAGTATACGGTTGGCTCGGGTTCAGACCGAAATGTAGAATGGTCTAGATTCAAGATACTATATTCGATAGTTCAAATTGCTCCTGGCTTTGGAATTTGAGGGAGATCCGTTACAAGGCACTCCTCACGTCCGAATTCAGTTGGCTTGAAGTTTAAGGATTCACAAGAGAGTCCTTGAGTGGCTATTAAGGAAATCTAGAGAAAAAGGTTGAAGGAAAGCTAGTTGAAGATCTCATAAGGAGAGAAGTTTTGTGTGTAATACTTGTAAGATTTTTTTTGTTCATTCAGTAAATTTATTTATTCCGTTACCCCATATAGTAGGTCGAACTTCACTAAATCATAACGTGTTTGCGTGCGTTCTTAATTGCTTGTGTTTGGTTATTTGAGTCAATATTATTGTTTGTTCGTTCATGAAAACAACATTGAAGATGGGATCTAGAATTTGGTAGACTTTCAAAGGATACAACATCAATCTCTTACCAAGATGAAACCATTCCTCTCTATGATGGTCCCGTCCCCCCCCACACCCCCCGCCCCCCCAACCCACACACACCCACACCCCAACCCCCACTGGCCAGAGGTGCAGTCAGAGACCTGACTGAGGACAAAAAACAGAAATTTTGAATCCATGATGGAGTGCGACTCTACTTTGCCACTACAAACAATCTACAAGTAGATTTACTAGTCACATGACAAATAATATCGCTACTATTTTTGGCAAAAACTATGATGGCACACAGCGCCCTTTGGCTTTATTGCCACGTCCGAAGGTGGTAACTCAACTATTCTACCTTCATTTACCCCCTTGCCCGGTGACATTTGAGTAATAAGGATGCAGTTACAAGTATAAATGAATCACAAGACTCTGTATAATAAGATTTGAGAAATATCAATGAGTGAACGATGACCGGCAAATGTCATGATAAAATGAAGATGCTAGGAGACAACACCCAAAACAAAATATGTGGCAAACATCTGGCATGTACTTGAGAACAAAAAAAAAAAATATATCCTTCAAATCTCATCTACCCCACAGACTTTCATGGAACATACAGTACAATAATACTCTGCAATTGTCATGACTGGGGAATAATAGGCCCAATAGATTGTGAAATCGGACGTCAATCACATTAAAATGGGGTCTGGACTAAAAGAAGTTCCTCAAAAGAACAAAGTTCTAAAGATGATATGACCAAATTGAAGGAAAAGAAGCATATAATTGACTGACCTTTAACATCCTAGTCACAATGAGCTAGCCTAATCACATTCCCAAGATGGGGCAACTTGGCAAAAGAGGCTGCAAAGAAAACAACATACAAAATCAGATTAAGAACACAGCTAAGCTGGGGGCTACACAGGACATGAGAGACAAGTCAGGCAAAGTCGAGTGACAGGCTAGAAAAGATTTGGAGAGGGACAAAGGAATCCCCAAGTTGTGGGGACTAGGGACTATTAGAACATGAGAGACTAGTCAGGCAAGTGACAGGCCCGCCATTGAACCAAAACCATGATGAAGCGTCATTTGAACCAGGCACGGAAGAACATGATTACCAAGAACTAAATCAGGAAATTAGAAATACCCAAAAACTAACATGATCACCAAATAACGTAAAGAAAAATGAATGGTGTCTCAAGATCTGTGTATATTAGAAAAAATAAAGAGTATAGCAAAGCAGCTCAAGAACTTACTAGCTCGTTTGATACATTGTAATGTAATCGTAATTGCAATATAATCAAATGAAAAAAAATAATATATTTTTTTCATTTGATTACATTGCGATTACGATTACATTACACTGAACCAAACGGGGTTAGGTCCCATGAACCACATCCGAATCGAAAATCTGAAACCTGTTCCTTGTTTTCCTACATAAAAGTAATAACATGCATTGCATTATGTCAAACCATTCAATATGTCATAAGCTCTTCAAATCTCATGATTATCACAATCATCAATCCTGACTTCGCCCACCAGAATAGGACAGGCTTTGAGCACAAGAAGCTCCACAAAGGAAATGACAGATTTTATGACCAACAATTAGCTAACAGCAAGAAAGGGCCTTGCTAGAAAGCCTATAAGATAAGTTGGAGTTATATAGACATACTCTTTGTGCGTAGTTTAGGTCAAGGACCACATAGCCTCATTACATATCAATTTTCACATTCAAACTTACCGCCTTTTCATGATACCACATCCAACTCCGCTACGTCATATGCAAGTACAAGAATTTTAAATCTATCAACAGTACTGATTGGCTATACAACAAATGACATCCAAATAAAATTATTCCTTGCTCATACATGATTGTACTCAAGCCAGCAGGTTTTGCTAGTAGATGCCAAAGACATGCCAGGATTCTACAAAGATCTTTTACTATCTCCTACTGACATGGGGAAGTAAACATAAGGCTAAACTAACATCAAGGGGAATTTACCTTAACCCAACTTGAATTGGCTCACAAATAGTTCTCTTCCTCAAAAATAACCTAACTGAATCAGACTCTTGCAGTCCAAACCACCCACCCCCCTTTCTCCCCCACCTCCCCCCCCCCTCCTTCCCCCCCCCCCCCCCCCCCCCCCCCCCCAAACACCCCTGTGAAACGCTCTTGCACATCCTTCCTCCATGAAAGAGGACCAAAACAAAGGATATAGTCACATCGTTATGCTATCCAGCATAAAGTTGAACAATTCTTCTAGTATTCAACTAATATTACGAGTTTGATATGATCCAAGTTCATTTCCAGTGACGGAAGAATATTACCACCATGGCATCCTGCCATCCCCCTCTATTATTTAGAACGGTAGACACCCACAACTAGACAAGTGAGTAAAGCATAATATACATGGATCTCTTATGCAACCATGTCCATGTCACCTGGAACCTTAGCTTGATAACACTCCATATTAACACATTATGTTTCCAAACAAACAGCCACTGAACAGTAGTATAGGCAAAGGCACTCAGAACCAAACTTTAAAAAAAAATCCAGATTCAGGATATCAATCCTACAACATGAAATATAGCAAACAACTAATACTCTCAGGTTGTGAAACAAATATGCAAATTGTTAACAAAGGAGGTTCCATATATGTTGTATCTCATCATAAGACTTGAAGGGTGCAAGTTTAATTAGAATGTCAGCTGATTTCCATCACTCCAACAAGTTATAGCTGTTAGCACAAGAAATATGTTTTGCACCATCACGGAAAATAAACAAGGTTTCTTGCATGTCAAAACTATTGATATTTATTAGTGGACAAAAAAAGAAGTACAACCCTTGATTCAACAAAATACCCTTATGAGTAAAGATTTTACAACTCGCTACATTTCCTTCAAAATTCAAACTAGTTCCTGTGGTGATTACACAGAAACTGTGATAATATTCACAAGCTAAATTTTGGCAGACAAAAACAACAGACTTCTATTCGTGGAGCAAATTTGATTTGCGTGAACTAAATTTCTAGGCGTAGATTATACCTTTGATCTTCATTAATGAAACCAAGTGAAGGATAAAATAAGAGCAAAAAGGACAAGAACTATAACAAAGTCAACACTATAACAACAAACCTTCGCAAATCCTTCAAGGTCAATTAGATGAATTAGTTTCCTCGATACTGAGTTTAAAATGTTTTCATCCAAAAACTAATAGGAAGCTGTGAACATTTCCTTCAAAATAAATGTCATATCAAACAATAAGCCGTAAAGGGCCTTGCCACATGAATAATAAGACACACAAGAAGCGAAACCCAAACAAGCCCGTTACATATCAAGTACAAACTTTACCCTACTTAACCTACACATGCGCGCACACGCACATATGTTCGGTTATGAAACGTCTGTACTTTAAGAAAATGTGGACAGTGCTTTCCATCCTATAAAGATCCACGCGGGTGCATTGTGATAATCATGAAATCTAACCCATCGATCTAATGGTCTTATTTTTCTATTGTTCGTGGGACTCAGTTGATCAATTGTTAAAGAAATTGAGTGGAATTTAATCCATACATACTTGAGAACATGGATTAAATTTCATTTTGATGCAAGTTTATTCCGGCACACGGTATAGATTTCATTTTGATGCAAGTTAGAGAGTGGAAGGTAGGATTCACATTCTCTTAGTGTGTGGACCATCAGAAAACTAACCAACCTATACCTGTATCCCAACTTCTACAGAATGCCAAATTCCAAATCCGCATTATCCTTATCTGAATTGTCCATATCTACGCAACCTAGATGGTAGCTCACATACACGCAATCAGGTAACTATCCTGCTTGCATCCCTCACTAGTAGAAGAATCAGAATACAGTTAACCCACTCCCAAAGACGAAAGACCAGATGCAATATGGAAGCCATATCCCACACTACATGATCCTCGAGCCCAGTATCTAAACATTGACCCAAAATCTCCTTATATTCATTTGTTCTATCTATCAAGCAAGATACAAAGATTGTGGGATCTATGCTAGCCAATTAAAACAGTCAGATGACACACTATAAGAAACTAACTTCTATCATAAAAGTGCATAAAAATCAGTTGACATGATATCACATGAGAAGAGAGAACCGTAATTCAGATGAAACGACTGCAAAGAAGAACAGAGTGCATAAAAATAAGTTGACATGATATCACATGAGAAGCGAGAACCGTAATTCAGATGAAATGACTGCAAAGAAGAATGAGTCACGAAGATAAGACGTGTGAAGCTATCATATCAACTTAAAGCAATCTAGGGTACTGGAAAGATGAATTTGTAGACATATCATTAAATGCAGAAGAAGTAATCTATCAATTTCATTCTAATACAGCAACAACAAAGAGATTTCAGCATATGTTTGACCAAATTCAGGCCTAAGAAAAAGGAAGAAAATATATTCAGTTTCTACACCAAAAATCAAGTTCCATTAAAGGCGATTGCAGCATAGAGCAATTCGTACAAGATGAGATATATGTTTGGATGGATTGGAACAACAAGATGAAAGGCAAGTACCATGGGGCTGGCCTTCAACCATCAAAGATGGGATCGGACTTGGGTGACTAAAGCAGGATTCAAACCCATCTCCCATCAAGCAAGCAGCAGATTCAACATTTTCACGCCAACATAGAAAGCACCTTGGTTGTGCTGCTTTCCGGAAAGCAATCACAGCCACCCTTAAGGAAAGAAACTCGAGCAAGGGTTACAGGGCCTAAAAGACGCAAGAAAAGGCGTGAGAAAATGAAAAGAGAGGATTCAGAAATACACCCTCGTATACTCGACAACCAGTGAGGTGTAGGTGCTGAAAGAATGAAACGATTCAGTGAATCCTCTCTGGTGATGGCAGTACGGGTCTTCTGGTAGTTACTGGCATTACAGGCAGTAAGGTATTGTTGCAATAGGCATTACAGTAGGGATATAAGGTGATCCAGTAGTGTATAGAAGTACAGTAAAAACTTATCATCATCAAGACCTATCAATTTTTTTTCCTAATATAATATAACTGAATAAGGTACAGTTCAAGCAGATAATTCATGTACAAAGACAAGGGAAAAAGAAGGTTGCATGGTCAAATTTGATATAATCAATTTGTGAAGAGTCAAGAAGATCGTAGAAACGATGACTTTTATCCCAAATTTTTGGGTGGGTTTGAATCCTTTCCACTAGATCAGCTAAGAGCCATGACCTTTGTAACACTAACAAAAATCATATCATTTTTTACAGCTGCAATCTATGTTTGTTTAGGCTGATTCCTAGTCATAGCACCTCCTAACTACTATCTAATCTCTCCTTTCATGTGTATCTATTGGTCTACGTTGAACATGTCCAACCACCAAAAGACAAATTCTCTCATCTTGTCCTCAATTGGAAATTTGGTGCTCTATCTCCAACTTCCCACAAACATACACTTTTCATATTGTATATTTTAATGTATTGCAAATCATCCATATTAGCCTTCTAATTTCATCTGCGCTAATCTTTTGGAAATGTCGTTTCGTGCACATAGTAAAGAAGATTGATTTTGTAATAAAATATTGGTATGACCGAGGATGGCAATAAAACAGAAACATCGAGTGAGAGATTATGAAGGCTGGAGGAGAAAGTATGTACTTTTGACATTGGCACACACCAACATTTTCTCTAGAAACCCTAAAGCCTAAACCCCTCATGACACCTTGTAGAGAGCATAGTTTGCAATATCGACCGATACCGATCCGATACAGCCGATATCAATACGGTTTGACACAGTTTTCTAAAATTCGCTAGGCGGATTCGGTGCAGCAGAGGGTCGCCTAGGTGCCAAACTGTTTTTTTTTAAATTTGAAGTCTATAATACAAATTTGAAATTTGAAATCCAAACATGTTCTAAATCTATAATACATTTCATTTTTTTAATTTGAAATTTGGAATTTGATATTTGAATATAAAATTTAAATTTTAAATTTTAAATTTTAATAAAATTTGAAATTTGAAATACATATTACAAACTTGAAATTTTAATGTTCTAAATCTAAATCCAATCTTAAAATCCAAACATATCCACAATACAACTAAGCATTAAAAAAATCAAAAAAAAAAAAACTCAAAATTCGAACAGGTGCACAGGCCCGAACAGGCGCACAAGGGTGCCGAACATGATGTTTTCGGTTCAATCGGTGGTCGCCTAGGCCAATTTTTAGAACACTGATTTGACATGTCCTGAACCGATACAGACCGATATCGATATTGACCGATACCGACATTGGGGGCCACTTTCCAAGTCAATTCGGCAAGGAAAATTGAACGAAAAAGACTAATCTACAAGAATGTAAAAGCATAATAAGGTTGTCAAAGCATGTAAATAAAGAAAACTCTTATTTATCGCGTGTAAACAAATCAGCAAGGAATTGACTATTTCTTTACTCAATTTCAAAACTACTACGAAACAACACATAAAATACTTATAACTAAGACTAAATGTCCAAATATTTTTTTCTAAATTTTTAATAATTTATTAATAATTATTTGCTCTCCACTACCAAAAAAACCGATACTCTGATATGCAACGGTTGATACTGCCTAAACCGATCCCAATACTGCAAACCTTGATCAAAATTATCCTTTTCTCTACTTAGTAGGTTTTAGATATGCTTGTTTTGGTTCTGTACAATACTGCAGGATTCTGTTTGGAGTCGATCTGTTCAAACAGAACAAACCTGCAAACCAGCAAAGGTTCAATCCAAGCAGAATCCTGCAGTATTGTACAGACCCAAAACAAGCATATCTAAAACCTACTAAGTAGAGAAAAGAATAATTTTGGCACAAAGAACAATAAAAACTAATAATAAATGCTCAAAATTAAATATAGTTGTTTCTGATGATCAAGGGACCAATCTGCATCGACATCTTTTGGGAGCCAAATACTTAATGTGTTCACCTACAGAACTATCATTATCATCCTATGTACATCTGCTGACAATTGGGGACAGTTATTAACTAAACAAGCAAACATTAACTCATCTAGATTCTACATGTTAACACCGCTTTTGAGGATAAAGACTAAACAACTACATAAAAGGACTGGAAGTCCCTAATGCACCTGAAACAGATAACAAGTGCACACACACATATCTCCATACTACCCTCATCCATCAACCAAATATGCATTTTCTTTAGTGATGCTACAATCACAATACTCATTACATGCTTTTTGCAGGATCATTCATCATTCAAGCACATCAAACATTTGTAATCAAAATTGGGTTGGATCTATAAGCAGTAAACAATATTAAGAAGAATCTTCTATGATGAAAGAACTTCAAGTTAGGTAATACAGTAGCCTACCAGGGATTAAGAGCCGTCATTGTCAAAGTTTGATGGTTTGCATTATCGGCCGATAGAGATCCGCTACGGCCGATACTGTAACTGCCTGTTTTCAAAAATGAGGGTAAATTTGTCATTTTTTATATTCCTATATTTTTGTAAATATTTACTTATTATTATTGTATTTTTGGGATTTGTTTAGTCGGGTTGGAGTTTTGTCTAGTTTTGACTTGTGCTAGTGGTTCGGGTAGTTTAGACTCTAGTCGGGACCCAAAGATTAGATAGGCATAGCCCACAAACTCATCTCATTAGGCTAATGCATTCAGACTAAACCCACATGACAAATTTAGTCATTTAAAGATTAGAAACTTGACCATTTTGACCCCAAACATTTGCATGAGTTAATTAACCAAAGGGGACCTATTAGGGGCATATTAGACATTTCCCATTGGCCCAAACCTAACCCTTATGGCAGCCAAGAGAGGGTTCCATCTCCTTTTCATTTGCAAAGTAGCCTCCATTTCCATTTTAGTGTTCTTTCCAATCTTGAGAGCAAATCCCATTGATTCATCTCTCAAATATTCTCTTTTCTCCACCAAATTCTTTCATTCTTGCAAGGAGAGGGAGCTACAAGGATTGTGGAGCCAAGAGCAAGAAGGGGTGTCCATTTGCTAGAAGAGTCCGTGTCGGATTCGTGTCCTTTGGGTTATTCATTGGAAATCAACTCCCAATAGGTATCTCTCTCTCTAAACCTTCTCTATTTCATTTTTTCTTGCACATTTGTTAGTTTTGAACCCATAGGAACCACCCCCATGCATGAACCACCATTAGGAATGTTTTAGAGGCTCTTTTGAGTCCTCTTTAGGAGTTTGGGATAAGTTTGGTGTCTCCCATGGAGAGATTCCAAAGGGGGCACACCATGTGTTTGTGTTTTTGCCCCATAGGCTTATTTGTCCTAATTTCAGATTTTTATGTGTTAGAGAGTAGATTAACCATGGTTAGGATGTTTAGGTTTGTTCTCATTTGGATACCAATGTTTGAATCTATGTATTATGGCCTACAAGTCCGATTTTTATGTAAAAATATCAAATATTGTTATATTTATGGATGTGGACTGATTTGGAGGTTTTTGTATATATATATATTGATATGTGTCTTGTGTGTATGTGATAGAGTGTGGGTGTGTTAGTGTTAAGTTAGTGAGTTAGATAATCTAGTTAGTATCCTAGATAATATAGTTAGTAAGTGTTTCTTTTGTCCAAAACAACTCAAATTCGTCATAATTTTCATCCACGTTTTTAGTAGCCAGAGCAACTTAGAAATATCATAACTCCTAGCTCAAGACTCCGATTAATCTTCCGTTTTTTTAAAAGAAACGTATCGAAGTTAGCTTTCTAAATATATATATATATAGGCCAAATTCGTTCTAGAACTTTCTTTAAAACTGTTTGAGTGTCAACTGTCCGAAAGATGAATGCGTTTCGGTGTTTTTGCGATTCCGGGAGCTTTCGAACACGAAAATGCGATCCGTTTGAAGTTTCGGAAAGCTAATACGAAGGGCTACGACATACTTTAATCCTAGAATTTAGTGAATAGGTCTAATAGGTGCAGTATTGATTTTAAGTAGAAAACTGACTATACGACATTGACATTTTGTGTATCCTATGAGCCTATATAGTATGGATATCATGTGAATATAGGTATCATAGATTGTCAAGAATATGTATATATATATATATATATATATATATATATATATATATATATATATATATATATATATTATTGTTAGGTAATATATGTTAGCATAGTGTGTGTTTGAATGAAATAAGGATGTGTGTGGTTAGTAGAGAGAAGTGAGATTGATAGAGGATATGTGCTAGTGTGTGTTTGATGTTGTATAGATGGTAGTGTAGTGTGTGTGTTGTGAATGTGAGAGAGTTGGGAGGATCATGCCATCCTATTTGACTTGAAGCTAGTGTGGTTGGTTGAGTGATTTGTGTTTTGATTGAGTGATAGTGTGTTTGTATATAGATGTGTGTGGGTGTGTTAGAAGAGGGGGTGAATTTGGTATATGTGTTTGTGTGTGTTTTAGTGTTGGAGTGGAGAGGGATTTAGATGTTATATGTATGGATATGTTAGTATGTTAGTGGTTATGTTAGAATCTATGTAGAGGTTAGAGGTATCTTAGAAGTTAGATAGTGATATCTTGTATAAGTTAGATAGTTAGTTGTGTTAGTCTATGTTATTGTTAGTTAGAGATGACATATGTTAGTTGGTTAGAGTAAGAGATGGATATATATACATATATGTTATAGTTAGATATTAGTTAGTAGATGTTAGTTGTGTTAGGTTTCTAAGTTAGAATAGATGGTTAGAAGTTATATGTTAGAGTTGGTTAGTATCTTGTATTAGAGATATAAGTTAGGATATAGAGTGATATCTTGAGATACCATAGTGGTATCTTAGGATATTTTGGGTATTTGCCTATTACCTTAAGGTAATGTATTTACCTACAAGGTAAAGGGGACTTACCTACAAGGTAGAGGGGGTATACTTTATACTAAGCTATTAGATACTAAGGTATTGTCTATCTAATATTTTAGGGTGGATGGTTAGAGGCTGGATATTTAAGATATTAGTATTAGAGGTTAAGGTATTAATTTCCAACCAAGGTAATGGTTTACCTTACCTTAAGATAATGGGTTTACCTTATTACAAGGTAAGGTATTGGGTTTACCTAGGTAACTAAGGTTAGATATCTAAGTTATTGGTTAGCTAGTAGCTTAGGATAGATATTAGATATCTAAGATTGGTATCTTGGTAGTTAAGGTACTTATACCTAGACTAAGGTATTGGGTTTTCAACTAAGGTATTGGTATTATGATATCAATAGGGCTAAGGTATATGGTATCTTGGGGTAAGATATAGGTTGGTATCTTACTAGTATCTAGTATCTACGTTAGTGTCTTAGGATGTAGATGAGTGGGTATCCTAAGATACAAATCAGTATCTTAGAGGATAAATTAGTAGGCTAAGGTAATGTCTAAGGTATTGACAAGGTAATGGGGATTACCTATAGTCTAAGAGTAAGGTATTGGTAGGATATTGAGATAGATGGTTAGATACTAGTCTAAAGTATTAGTAGGATCTATTAGCCTAACCTAAGGTAATATATTACTAAGGTAAGGGTATTACCTAGTATCTAAGGTATTGAGTTATCTTGGTAGGTAATGGTTAGACTTTGGTTATCTTGGTAGGTAATGGTTAGACTTGGGTTATCTTGGTAGGTAATGGTTAGAAGTGGGTTATCTTGGTAGATAATGGTTAGAAGTGGGTTATCTTGGTAGGTAATGGTTAGAAGTGAGTTATCTTGGTAGATAAAGGTTAGGAATAGGATACTTGACTTAGATTTTATCCTGTTTGACTAAGGTTGACTGTTTTGACTCAAAGTCAACTGCAAGTCAACATTGGACCAAGATTGGACTAGGAGTTGACCAGAGTTGACCAGTTCAACTGTGAGTCAACCATTAGCCTGTTTGCCCTAGATTGGATTAGAAGTTGACCAAAGATGACCAGTTGACCAAAAGTCAACTGTAGGTCAACCCTTGACCTAGTATGATCTAGATTGACTTGGTTTGACCTTGTTTGACTTAGTTTGACTTTGTTAGACCTAGTATGACTTAGTATGACTTAGATTTACTTAGATTGACTTAGCATAACCTAGTTTGATCTAGTTTGACTTTGTTAAACCTATTATGACTTAGTTTGATTTAGTTTGACTTATTGACTTGGTGTGACTTAGTTTGACTGAGTTTGACCTAGATTTGCATAGCATATACTAGAAATCATGTCATACACTGTTAAACCCTAATTAACTCGTGATATCTCATCTTTAGGCCTGTGATATCACTCTGAGCATCTATTCTCACTGACAGCTCAGGACCGCAGACGAGTACATTCACTGATAGTTTTCATTGTCTTGATATCTGCTATATCCGATTCAGTTGCAGTGTCTTACTTGATTTCCGACACGATGGTTCACGGACTAGTATACGTCGGATCCTGTCATGAGATGTTATTCCTGGACTTTCCTGGTATATTGGTACATTGTTCGATTTTGTTTTTTCTTGTACCTGTATAGACACCACTTTGGGAGTGGGCTAGCCCCCTGCTTTTAAATCCCGTGTCATGGTTGGATCCATTATACTACTCGGGGATGGAAAGTTATTAGAGGTTATGTGATCAATACCCCTCCTGTCAGTGTTCTAAAAATTGGCCTAGGCGTCCGTCCACCGCACCGAAAACCCCCTACGCGGTGGGCTAGGCGGCTAGGCGGGCCCTAGGCACCCCTAGGCGGCGGATTTTTTAAATTTTTTGAATTTTTTTATTTTTTTTTATTTTGTTTATTCTTAGTTGTATTTTGGATATTTGTTTGGGTTTTAAGATAGTATTTGGATTTTAGAACATTGAAATTTCAAATTTCAAATTTCAAATTTTCAAATATTTAAAAAAAAATTCTAGGCGGCCGCCTAGGCGGCGCCTAGGCGGGCTAGGCACTAGGCGGACCTCCGCCGCACCGAGTCCGCCTAGCGCTTTTTAGAACATTGCCTCCTGTATTTCTGTTACTACTTGTATCATAGCTTTACCCTCGCCTCACGTAGGGTAAAGTCTGACCTGTTACTACTTGCCTCATAGCTTTCCATTGTGGCCTGCCTGATTCTTGTTTTCTTGTATTTCCTGACTCATAGCCGGTCAAATGGAAGAGCCTGATCATGTGTCCCAAGCCGATCACATAACGCTCTAATATCTCATGGCACCATTTTATGTTTACATTTATACATCATATATCCCTGTTACATTCTACATTCCTGTATTTTATACCATGACATGATATCCAGTTTACATATCCTGTTTATATTTCTTGTCTTGATATTTTATCTTATTTTTCATTATAATTGTCTCTTATAGAATTTGTCAATTCATATGGAACTGCTGTTAGTGTTTGTACTTGCTCATATCCTGACAAGATAACCCCGTTGATGTTTACAGATGATCTAGAGGCCGACTGCTCGACCTTTTATGGCTACGGCATAGATGGCGAGTACGAGTTGGATATTCCCGTGGAGGCGGTGCTCTTAGAGGACGCACCGTCTGCTTAGACTAGTTAGATAGGCCTGCCTGGACTGTGATCCAGCTAGTACTTTAGACTTGTAGTATATATATTATTTGGGATTTTTGTTATATTTTTAACACTAAACTTGTGTGGGATCTTGCATCTATTCCTGTTATTTTCCTTCTATCATATCTTTCATATTTCGTGCTATCTTCCTTAGATGTCTTGTGATTGAGTTGTGACATTATATACCTCCGTGCGGAGATGACAGATACCTTTATATTGTGTCTAGATGTTGTATGTTATAGACGACCTATACAGCATTCTACCGTCGATTCTGCGGCGTAGGCTGGACGTACCCACATGCTCGTACCCCTACTTAGGGTGCGGGTCGTGACAGATATCGATACGAATTGGCATGTCCTGATCCGATACTCGATACTGAACGATACCGACATTGGGGATCTTTTTTCCGGTCAATTCGACAAAGAAAATTGAACGAAACATACCAATCAACAAGGGTGTAAAAGCATAATAAGGTTGTAAAAGTATGTAAAAGAACTTATCTATCGCATGCAAACCATCAAAAGAAGAAAACTTATCTATCGCAAGTAAGGTTGCAGAAGTATGTAAAAGAAGAGAACTTATCTATCGCATGTAAACCAATCGACAAGGGTGACTACTATTTCATTCAATTTCAAAAATACTAAAAACAACACTAGAAATACTTAAAATTATGCATAAATGTATAAAACATATTTTTTAAATGTTAATAATTATTTGCTTTCCGATACCAAAAATAGGATACCACGATCTGAAACCGCCGACGCTCCTCATACCGTTGATCCCAATACTCATAGGAATGGTCCGATACCGATTCTGATATCGATATTGCGAACCCGACTCTAGCAGTTACGATGTTGATATGGGAATTTCTGTAGTAACTTATTTCATCTCGCACTAGCCTTTTGTAGTCGCTTCTGAACCTCCTCATGAACTTTATGGATTGGGTCCGCTAAATTTTTCGTTGTCATGCTCTTCTCTGACCCATCCAATACTTCCTTCACGTCCTCAACAATTTTTCCCGAAAGTTTGTCCTCCCACGAACTCATTCGGTCTTATGCAGGAATAACAAAATGAATTAACCTCTTGTGACGTGTAAAGGAAGATCGTGCTAACACCAAATAATGACATCTAGTAAACTCGGCAAATATGTCCGAAAACAAGAATGATGTTGTGTTGGATATTGCACATGGTTTATACCCCTCTAGAAAACTTTTCCTAAAGAACATCTTGAAATTCGCCGAGTACTAGTATGTTGGACTCATCTCCTCCACCGTTGACTTTCGGTCTCCATACTTCCTTTCGCTACCAAATCATGCACACCATGGGTCCCTTGAAGTCCTCTTCCGCTTCCTTCATGGAGACCGACAATGATAGAAAAGTCTTCCCCTTTGGTAAAGATTTGTTTGAATACTAATTTACATATATGTAAGTTTGTACCTCGTCCCATCCTTCACCAGCCAATACGTGTTGTCGCGTCCATTCTGCTCCGTGCCAACATCGAACTACGACAATCTCCCTAACAACATGTGGCAAAGATCGAGCCCGTCCATCACGTCATAACATATATCGTCTTTATAGGCACCAATTAAGAAAGGAACTCAGCACTGCTTGGTCACCCTAGCGCTTGGATGTCTTGAAGGTGTGCACATTTGAGCCGAACCGACAAAACCGACAGAACCAAACCGATCGATTTTTAACCGAACCGATGGTCCGGTTGGATTGGTTCGACTGTATTTTCTTAACCGACATATTCGGTTCGGTCAACGATTTGATCGTTAAAAAATCGAACCAAACCGAACCCACTAGTACCCACTACTAACAGGTCTGTTAAGTAGGTCATCAGCTACCAACTTCAAAGTTCTAACCCTAAAATTCTAAATCTCTCTCCATTATTTCTCTTTAATAGTTTCAAGAATATTTTGGTTGGCATATAGACTCTTATTTGCTCTTCTGAGTACCCTCAAGAACATCCTTAGATCCATATCTATTGCAAGTTGGCACATATTTTTCCATTATTTTTTTTTCTTCAGATGAACCTGGGATGTATAACACGACCACCAATAATTTTCAAAGTATAATATAGCATTCAAGTAAAATCAAAGTACTTGAATTTATATATACTGCCACTAGGGGGAAGTCTTATATTCAAGTAAAATCAAAGTACTTGAATATAATATAACATTCAAAAAAATTCAAAGTAACTTTGGTTTGCCTACATTTATGTTATTTTTGTTTATTTTTGTCTATATCAAAACCGTCCAGCCGAGTCGAACCGAAACAAGTCGGTCGATTTCAAAACCAAACCGGCTGAAGGTGTGCACATTTTTGTTTATTTTTTTTCTTCACTAAGGCTGTGATTATTTTTAAACCGATTTACTTTGGTTCGACTGCAGTTGTGATCAAATAGGTCGACCACCGACCGATACATACCCCTACTTGAATCCACCTAATAGAATACGGATTCGGGTGTTTCCCCAATACCAACCATGCTTCTTCGACCATCTGACAGCTGACAAATGTTCTCATGACGGTTGATGTCAATCACAAATCCAAACCATCTACCATTGACTGTACATCGGGTTCGAAAAAGCTTATTCCTTTATGAAGAATCTTCATGTCTTAGTGTCAACATGATCTTTCATACTACACCAACGAACGCATCTTCCTTTTTGAATTCGTAAAGGGTCGCAATATATAATGTCGTTGTCCACCTCTTCATAGCCGCTTCGCGCTAAACATAAGCCACGTATTTCCTCGGCAAACAATCAATCTAGCGATGACCCGACTGATTGCACTTGAAACACTTGCCAAGGACAGTTTGACATATGACTTGTTGGATCGGGTAGTCACCTCGATAGGTTTCTTCCTTTATGAAGAATCTCCATGTCTTAGTGTCAACATGATCTTTCATACTACACCAACAAACGCTTCTTCTTTTTCGAATTCGTAAAGGGTCGCAGTTGACATTGTCGTTGTCCGCCTCTTCGTAGCTGCTTCGCGCTTAACATAATCCATATATTTCCTCGGCAAACAAACACTCTAGCGATGAGCCGACTGATTGCACTTGAAACACTAGCCAAGGACAGGTTTGACAAATGACTTGTTGGACCGGGTAGTCACCTCGATAGGTTTCTTTCCCGTAGTTCTCTCTGTCGCCTTCCCCTCTTTCGGTGCTTCTTCCGTTGACTCGGTATCGGTTTCGATCCACCACCTCCGACTTGTCGTTTGATTGTCATCTTTCTTGCAGTAGTCGTTTGGCTTGCAATACTCGATTTTGGCCTCCATCAGATTTCAGATACGATGAGCCCCAATTCTTTCTCGATTGGTTGGCTTAAGCCCATCCATGACGTGAAATCCATGTTGCCTTTGGTTTCATCGAGATGGTTCTACTCGGTAAGATGCAAAAACTCTGCATTATTCTCGTTGTCGCTCTGTTGTTCATGTGCATACCTCTGGTACTGATGGAAGAGATATTGCTCGTAGTCATCGAGTGGAAAGCGCGCCTTCATCTTCTTTTGTATCTTCCCCCATAAGATGATGCGTCTCTTCCCTTCCCTTTAGGCTTGTTTTGTAGCATGTTCCCCCAAGCTACCGCTTCCGACTTTAATCAGCAAACCACCAACTTTACCTTATTGTTGGCCAAGATCTCCATGTAATCGAAGAATCGATTCACATACGACAATAAATCCATGAATTCTTCGATAACGAGACCTCTATGAAAGATCGAAATGTCGACCTTTAACTTAAAGTTACCTCGTCCGCATAGACCTTCACTTCAAACGCCATATTGATAAACGTAGTCGCCATGGAACTAATCTTCGTCGACGCAAAAATCATTCCTATTGTAGTCTCCATATCGACCGTGTCCGCACGTACCGTGTAGACCATATTATCGTAAGTTAGGCACCATGTCAGCGCCACAATCATCATCATGACCCCGCCTGGCGAAATGATCGAACTCCTCACTCAAACTAGACGTATCTAAACAAGTCTTTCACTTGTCCATCTTCCGGTCGCGAGAGTTGCTCACTCGTGATGTCGTTTTAGGAGCATGAAGCGGTTGTCCCAAAGATTTCCGATTGCCTACCGCCTATTCAACTCGCCGAACGCGTAGGGCCAAATCATACAAAGAGACTTCCATGTGACGTACTGTTGGAAAGAAGCCTTCAACCCCCTTCCCTTCGTTAAGGTGTTGTTGGTCACCATCGTCGCCATTGGTTTCCAATCATGTCTCGCGATCTCTAACACCACCTAACATAGCAGGGAAACGTCGATCGCTGAAAACCAACGACCAAAAATAACGACTAAAATCCCAACTCAACCAACGACCAAAGGTAACGAGAACTAAATTCCAATACTGAAACACAAGAATCAAAAGAGAAAACCCTTTATTGATAGAGAAAATAATACAATTGAACTCGTTCTTCTCCTACTACAAACTCCTTTTTATAATAATTAAGTCGCTTAAGGCCTTAAAAAGATATTCATAAGAGATATACCTAAATAAAGAAAGGAAAATATGAAAAATCCTTCCAAAAAATCCAAAATATGACCTAAATAGCCCCCTAGCCGACCTGGCCTGGAAATCCAGGCTGGCCTATTGTGGCTCGATTTTGGACTGGCTACTTAAAACCTGATTTGGGCTGACAGGCTTAGGGCCCAATTTGGCGAGTTGTTTGTGGCCCTGTTGGGCTGGGGCCTTTTGTCACATCCACCTCATCTAGATTACCACCACCACTAAATCACTATCTATGAGTTAAAGAAGGCAGATGTTAGTCTGGTTTGCGTGAATTTTCCATCTGGCTTAGGCAAGTTTACGAAAAGGGAAAGCAGCTTAGATAGCCTGGTGGTAAGCTTCATTGTTATACCATAATAGACATATGCCTCTTGGCAATATTTAATGCTTAGTACTCACAGTTACATATTTCATTATTTCTCTATACCTCTTTAACTTTTTTCCCCTACATTTTTATTATTAACATTTCTGTAATAGTTAAAACTTAAAATAGCTTGGCAGCATAGGCAATCTAAAATGTAGTATATGTGGCTGCTCTATCACTTGCCATCTTCATTCTCTATTCAGAATCTTGCTACAGACTACTCCATTAGTAGTACTCTCCTTTACATGTAACTGCAATAGCAACACTAGCACAATGGTGTCATGGGTCCTGGATCTAATTTCTGTTACATGTTTGAAGCTCTCTCTCCCTCCTCAGCTAAAGCTGCACTAGCAAGTCCACTTGGGGAAAAAAATGGAAATGGTAATCGATGTGTAGTAGGTATGCAAACCAACAGAACCTTTACTAAAACAGGTGAAACATTGAGAAGATGAAACAAAATTCTCTATGTTGCCATAAGCTCTAAGAACAATTCACTCATGGCAGCTCAAAAGCTTCTTAGACTTACAATGCACAAGTATAACCTTACCCTAAGCATTTAGGTGTATGCACATTTTAGCAAGGGAGGACAGTGTACCATAGTGCTCTACTAATTAGCAAAGGGGTCACATGTGCTCAACCTTCAAGTATGAGGGTAATTATATTGAACAACCATATTTAAATGAATAGATACCAATCCCAGAACTGTTTTCACACCCCAGCCCTCTAGGACGTGACATGTGCATGTAGGGACGGCACACTATAGTATGGCCCGGGGGGCACAGCCTGAGGATGGCACTAAAACTTTGAAAATTTCTATTCTAACTTTTCAAATTTATGAAATACTTGGTCGTCCCAACCCCTAAACTTCTGAAAATATGTGCTTATGTTTTTAGGCCACCCAGTCATTCATGGTTGATTCAGTTTACATGGAGCTAAATGTGTACCAGAACTCGCCAAAATGGTTAACAACGATGTAAATACGAGATCCAAACACTCGAATATAAGCATATCAAACTCACATCTTGTATCCAATATGAGACTATTTGCGGTTTCACAATCTCCCCCATTCAAAGACCTGAAATCCTTATCACAACTCGTGTAGCTTGTTGGGTCTCCTAGTAATATTCCATATTTATAATGGTTGAGTTAGTAGTTCATTATCTTTTTATCTATTCAGATCGTAACGTATCGAATTGGGGTGAACATAAATTGGATATGGTGTGTAGTGTTAGTTACTACAGAATGAATGGTCATTTAATAAAGCACTATGTTGAATACGTGAAACATGTCTTTCATGGCTGACACCCTGGCTTTGAATAGGAACGAGACGAAGAGGTAGTTGCAGAGGCTCTCGAACTTTCTGTGATTCCTATGGTGAACAAAAAGATGGACCCTACAGCAAATAACATGGGTGTTTTGTATTGTCTCGAACCTCCCCACATGGTAGCAATCCAACTAAAGATTTTGATTCCAGTGGGGACAGCTATGATCATGGTAGCTGCGGTGAAGTAAGCACGCGTATCAACGTCTAAGCCCACAGAAAACATATGATGAGCCCAAACAAGAGATCCCGGAACACCTATACTGATCATGGCATAAACCATTCCAAGATACCCGAAGACCGGTTTTCCCGAAAAGGTCGATACGATATGACTAATAATACCAAATCCAGGCAGAATGAGAATATAAACCTCTAGTCCCCCTTGGAACTTGGGGCTTTGTCAAATATTGTGTGAATATAAGCTTCATGGCTTTATGTGGGCATTAATCGTCAAGTTGTCTTCCTCTCGACAAGTTTTCAAGTCGCCGAAGAACCCCAAGACCCTCGCTCCATTTCCCATTTTCTTTCCCTTCCTCTTTCTACCTTTCTCTCTCATCCTCTCTCTACTTTTCTTCCCATCTATTTCTATCTGATTTTAAGAATGAGAGAACATGAGTTGTAGCTATCTACATGCCATATAAATCTTATGACATGTGTACATACATAGACACATGTCAAATACTTTTCATGTTATGCGACTCTTGTCAATACAGAAATTTGAACTATTCTTCGTACGACACATGGAAGCCTATGTTTTCTCACACAGACAAATAGAACTCTTGCATAATGACACATAGAAGCTTATGTGTTCTCATACATATTTGACACAAGCAATGGAGCACATGCATAATGACAAATAAAAACCATGTGGCATCTATCCAATAATACTTTTATCAAATGACTCATATCATGTCATAATCCTTAAAATCCAAGTGCCATGCTTACCCATAGGTTAAATGTCATTATATAATAAATATACAAATACAAAAAAGAAATTTGAAACATTTTGTATCTGACTATGTAACCATCTAGGTAGTCAATTCAATTTTCTATTCAGCCTCCAATGTGCTTTGACAGTCATACTCGAACTAATATATCTAATACTTATCTCATCTCGTACCCATCTTGGTACTCATAACTGATGTGCATTCACAACTATGTCCTTTTCACTTGATAACGATCAATCATTTGGTATTAAGTAACACCAAATAATGTATCTTATTCTCGTCCAACCCGAATTCGATATTTATCCGTAGTTAGCATCCATGTCCTGTATTAGTTAGCATCCAGATAGATAATAAGATAAGGAACCAGTAATCAACCATTAGAAATATGGAATATTACACTCGCCCTTGTGGAAATACAAATCCACCTAGTAGCTATATTTCATTTCCAACGTCCCCATCCTGCATCCCTATCCTATAGGCCCCGCCAGGAGATAGGTGTCAAGTGAAGCATCACTTGACTATCCGCTTGCCAAAATGGTTAACCCGAGTGTACACATGATACAAACACTTAAATACAAGTATAAAAACTTACGTTTGATGTGGGACTAATTTTGGGATTTCACAACATCAAAAAACCATCTACATCCTCTAAGTTGATATCATTCTAACCTACGTTGCATGGACACAGATACGAAATGGTAAGGACATGGTGACATGGAACCTATTATGGAGCGTCCTAGCGTGTTTTGGAGCATCCATAGTGTCCAGAATGTGTCTGACACGACATAACCACATTTTTGGAGTTTCCATGTTTTCTAGGTTCTGACTAACCGACAGGCTGTCACGGGCCTAGCATGCACAGGTAATCTTGCATCTCACTTACGAGCAATATGCAAGCCAAAAAACTTATATTACACGTGTACTTGTTCAAGAAGTGCAGAACACAGATATACACTGTTCAAAAGTAGGGCAAAATATTGTTGCATTAATAAAAAGAATTTGGACAAAATATGAATAAAAGAAAAAAAAAAAAGGAGGCTTTGCGAGCAAAGAGAATGGAAACAGCCACCAAATACTCAACGCAACAGTTGAGCAGATCCACTTGATTCTTCATCTCCACCTATAATGAATCACTTACGCTATAATTGCACCATTTTCCTAAAAGCTATCCTATATTCTCTTACTAAATATGTTTACCCTCAATGTTGTTGAATACAATATAAAAGCATCTTTTATTGAAAGCTACAACATGCATGCAAAGTGTTTGAGGTCAATGTTACAATTTTGGTTCGACCTTTCTACAATGTCAGTGTCGTCATTGTTGTGACATGTGAACGACACTCACATTAGTAGCATAAAGACTCCTACACTTAAATTTGTCAATGCCCTCAAGCCTATCCTTGCGAGCTTGGTCTTCAACGCCACCTAGAGTAACGTGTAGAATTGGGCCTGACCCAATTTTGGACCTTTGAACAACATGTCGAAGGTATGCTCCCGGCATATGCCGACATGCTCGATGCAATAGAATTTTTTGGGTGAAAAGTTGATTGAATGAATTGTGGTTTAGAAACATACCGTCGGCATACCGGTGGTATGCTTTTTCGAGGTGGCCGACCTATTATTTTGGAAGAATTTTTAGTCTATTTTTTGTATTTCTTTATTTAGTTCGTTTAGGAATCTTTCTTGTGATTTAAATTATGTTTCTTTTAAATAGAACTTTATAAAATAGTAGAGACAAGTTCATTGTTATAATTTTGATTAATATTAAGAGTTCCCTCTTGTGGTTCTTGTGTTAGAAAATTAGGGTTTTAGTTTTCGTTATCTTGGATCATTGGTTTTCAAAATCGACGTTTCCATGCAGTGTCAGGTGGTATCAGAGCCAAAACGTATCAAGAGGCATAATGGAAACCAACGACGGCGACGGCAACCAACAACTTATTACCGAAGAGCATGGGTTGAAGGCCTCTTTGCGGCGGTCTGTCGCATGGACGTCTCTTCTCAGGATTTGATAATATGCGTTCAGTGAGTCGAGCAAACGATAGTCAATCAAGATCTATTGAGGCAACCGATACGTGATCCATAAACTGTGTCACGGATGAGCAACATCCGCTTCCTCCCTAGGGAAGGACAAGTATCGGCACAAGATCATTGTCCATTGAAGGCTCGAGTAGATTCGTCTACCTTTAGCGAGCATGAACTCGATGATTCCTTACGCGAGGTCGTGATAACAACCGTGGCGATGAAATGTTGACTAATCGACGAAATTACGGTAGTCGACACAACATTGATAGACGCGGTCGATATGGTGACTATAGGAGGAACAATTTTTGCGACGATGAGAATCAATTCAACGATGGCTATGCTTATCAATGGAGCGGTCATGATGAAGGTATGTACAAGAAGAAGATCGACTTCAAGTTGAAGGTTGACATTCCGATCTTTCATGGAGATCTCGACATCAAGGAGTTCATGGATTAGTTGTCAGAGGTGAATCATTTTTTCATTCATTGAAGGCTCGAATAGATTCGTTTACCTCTAGCGAGGATGAATTCGATGATTCCTCAGGCGGGTTCGTGATGACAATCATCGCGATGGCATGCTACCTAACCGACGGAATTATGGTGGTCGACACAACATTGACAGACGTGGTCGATATGGTGACTATGGGAGGAACGGTTTTTGCGGTGACGAGAATCGATTTGACGATAGCTACGTTTATCAACGTGACAATCATGACGAAGGTCCGTACAAGAAAGGAGAGCTTCAAGTTGAAGGTCGATTTTTCGATCTTTCATGGAGATCTCACATCGAGGAGTTCATGGATTAGTTGTCGGAGATTTGAATCGATTATTTGATTGCATGAAGATATATGTAGACATGAAGATGAAGTTGGTGACCGCTCGATTGAAATTAGGACAACTTGGTAGGATATGCTACAAGACGAGCGTAGACAAGACTTAAAGAGAGATATCACCTCATGAGAGAAGATGCAGAATAAGTTGATAGTGCGCTTACTACTCGACGACTACGAATAGTATCGGAGGTATGCACAAGAACAATGGAGCCAACGATTATAGTGCTGAATTTTTGCATATTGCCGAGCGAAACCATCTTGACGAGACAAAAGGGAAATATGTATCTCGCCTCATCGATAGGGCTCAAGATGACGAATCGAGATCATTTTCGACCTCAATTTGTCCTTAACCTTACGAAGACCAAGAACCCAACTTTACATGTCGAACGGTTAGCAATCGAGCGGCAAATTGAGATGCAACAGGAGATGGTACAACAATCTAGGACCAAGGCAGTAGTTGAGGCACCCAAATAGGATAGAGCGACAGAGAAGGCGACAAAAAAGAAACCCATAGAGGCGAATACACTACCAGACAACCCTTAAACCAAACTTGTCATTGGCAAGTATTTCAAGTGCAATCCATCGGGTCACCGTTCAAGCGATTGTACAGAGGAAGCATGTTGCTTACCTTGATCGTGAAGTGTCCGATGAAGATACGGGTGAAGACGGCATCTGTTGTCCTAGTAATTCTGAAGAGGATGAAGCACCTCTAGGTGTGGTGTGAAATACTATGTTAGCACCAAGAAGGATATTGGAACTGCTGAAATAGAATCAACTTTACATCAACTTAAAAATTTGTTATTTCATGACATTAAAGTTGGACTTCATCGGATTCACTATGAGTACGAGTGGCATCTATGTCGATGAGGAGATTGGTCGATACAAAAGACCGTAGGGGAGGTGTATAGGTTTCATGGATTGACAACATTCTTTCGACAGTTCACCAAGATTTCAACATCTTTATAGCACCTATTACGGAGTATATGAAGGAAAAGTTCAATTGGGGAAATGAGACATCAACAAGTTTTTCGGTGATCAAGGAAAAGCTTTGTATGGTGTCAGTTTTGGTTATTCCCAATTTTGACAAGCTCTTCGAGGTCGAGTGTGACACCAGCGGCATTGACATCGGTGTGGTGTTATTGCAAGAGAAGCGGTATGTGGCATTCTTTAGCGAGAAGCTTCGTCACGCTCGAAAGAGTAGTCCACCTATGACAAAGAGTTATATGTAGTGGTGCAAGCGCTCAAGCCTTGGAGAATTAGTTAATTGCCAAGAAATTTGTGTTATATTTTGACCATGAATCTCTTAAATATTTGAGTAGCTAGAAGCACATCAGCAGTAACGTACATACGAGGTGGTACAATTTCCTACAAATATTTTCGCACAAGCTTGTGCATAAATTTGGAGCTTTCAATCGGAGGGCAGGCACGCTTAGTATGAGGGCCTTATTGTTGGTACGCTCAGACCAGAGATGGTCGGGTTGGATTATATAAGAGGCTTCATACGGAAGATTCAGACTTCGCGAAGATATGGAAGAAGCTTCGTCAAAAGCAAGTAGTCATCGACTTCCACATACATGACGAGTTTTTAAAGAAAGGGGATCCATTTTGCGTCCCTCATACATCTTTGAGGGTAAAGTTGATTTGAGGGATCTAAGGTGAATTTGGCATCACACTTGGGACATGACAAGACTATAGTAGGCGTTTTAGCACGTTATCGTTGATCACAGTTAAGAAGAAATGTGGGAAAGATTGCGCAAAGGTATTTTGTGTGCCAAACCGCTAAAAGGAAGACAAAATACAGATTTATACAATCGAATATCGGTTTCGAAAATATTTAGGACTTATCCATGGATTTTGTATTGGGGTTACCCAGGACTCTATGGGCTCTGACTTTGTGAGAGTGGTCGACCAGTTCTCAAAGATAGCTAACTTTATTCCTTGGAAGAAAACGGCAAATGCGGCGACACATGTAGCAAAGTTGTTCTTTCCAAAAGTAATGCGTATTCATAGAGTGCCAAAGAGTATAACTACGTCCGACCAGGATACTAAGTTCTTGAGCACGTTTGGGCGCAGTCTTGGAGCATGTTTGGTTCAACATTAGAGTTTAGTAGTATTGCTCATTGACAGAGAACGGTATACCGAAGTGGTCAATATACGTGGGAAAAATGATCAGGAGCATGTTGAGAGAAGCCGAAATAGTTGGACTTTGCTTTAGCGCAAGCAGAATTCGCATATAATAACACAGTTCATTCATTGATAGGAAAGTCTCATTTGATAGTTGTTTATTTCAAATCACCTAAGAATGTTCTTGATTTACATGTGTTACCAAAGGGAAAGAAAAAGAGTACAATAGCAAAGAATTTGGCGAATCAAATCCCAGAAGTTCGTGAAGAGGTTCGGGACAACTATAGAAGGCTACTGCAAGATACAAATCAATGGCAAACAAGCACTAGAAGCGCAAGGTGTTCAGTGTTGGTGATGACGTCTTGGTATAACTTCGAAAGGAGAGCCGGATAAGCAATATAGCAAGCTCCAATCGAGAAATTTTGGACATTTCAAAGTGTGGCAGAAGATTAATGACAATACCTAAGCCATAGACTAATCAGGAATTTCATCAACATCCAACGTGACGGACCTATACAATCATCATACAGACTACGAGGTACTTTATCCAGTGCATGGACATGAAGAACTCGGACCGTGTTCTCTACAAGAGAAGGGTTCTCTCGCAAACGTTAAAATTTGGGCCAACACAATTTGGGGCCTCTGAATGGCATGTCGCTAGTATTGAGACGGCATACGACCGGCATGCTTGTGATGGATTTTCGATGAAAAGATGCTAGAATGAATTGCGGTTTTAAGCATAAAAATAGCATACTGCCAGTGAGCTGGTTCAAGGAGGATGACCACTTTTGAGCCGTATTTTAGACAAAGTCTTAGTATATTTTTAGTATTTCTTTTTCCAAGTTTGTTTAGGAGTCTTTCTTAGGACTTGTGTTTTCTTATAAATAGAACCTTCTAAAATAGTAGAGACAAGTTCATTCTAGTTTGATTAATATTGGGAGTTACTCTAGTGTCACGCATAAGTCCGGCAGAACTGGTCGTCCTCGCATGGAGAGTGATGTCGTGTGAGCCTAAGTTGCGCTCGCACAAGGCGAATACCGAAATGGCCGATTTAAAAGCTAAATGATGGGGTCATCGCACAGAAGTCCCCAAGAGGAAAAGATGAAGCAACACAAATATGTACAAAATGAACAATTTTTTATTGATATTATAGCGGAATTTACAAACGGCTCGAGACCAAGATTACAATCGACTCAAGCTCACTCTCTCTCTCCCTCTTTCACTCTCTTCACTCTCTCTGAATACAATCACTCATGTCCTGATGCTTACAACTTGAGAACAATTACAACAGATGATGTACATACATTTTGTCTCTTATACAAGTGAAGTCTTTAACGTAGTTCCACGCCTCAAAATGCCAAGAAAACTTCATGCCCCGGCCCGTCCAAGCGAGCTCCGCACCGAGTGAGTTACTACATGTATCATGCATACAAACTCAATACATAGAAATGCACTGGTGGGGAGGCCTCCCGTCCACTCATACAAGACCAACACGTTATTTTAGTGAGTGTGCACTATAGTTTTAGTGGTCTTTCTGATCTTGTCTTATGATCAGTTTCATGGCATAATTTGTCCCGACTATCATAATCGTGCTATGCACAGAGTAAAACTTACTCATACTTACCGTCCGACCTTCCTTGTTTCAATACAACAATACATTATATCATAAAGATCTAGTGCCATACTACCGAACCCAAAATATCGCTTATTGCATCATAATGCGTGTCTGCAGAAGCCAAATCTTAGGCCTAATAGTTGCATTACGTGTCGAAAATCTATTTCCTGACTCAACTAACGACATGCACGCGGATTGCCGCTAGCACGCCGACTCAATCTATATGAAGGTTATTGGCGACACGCTATCTTGGACTTAGCTAGGGTTAGACGATGATCTTTTCAGTAGCAAGGTAGCTAGCCCCACTGATAGTTTTTGAATCACCCGGTGCTTTAACCAGCTCAGTTATCCCTCTTCCTCCTAGGCCGACACGATCTCAGTGCCCCAGCGATTCATTCGAGAAAGTAAAATCTTGTGCACAAGTTGTCTATGACCATGCACCTACGAGAACATTTAGACTCAACGTAAATGCATGGCCTAACTAACATCATCATCTACAATATTGCTACTCAACATAAATCCGCTCTTAACTCATACTTTACTATCAATCTGCTACGAGCCATCGTCCGAACTAAACTTCCCTAACAGGGATAAAGCCTTGGCGACCAAAGGATCCCAACATCCTTCCATGTTCTTACCTCTGAATTTAGAAACAACTATTTGATAGCCTTCCAGCCCTACTCAATAAACCATATTATACGAAGAGCGATACTCTATATGACAAACATTGAAACCGAAGAAACGTGTATACTAGGACAGTAAATCGATAGTCTATGGGGCATATAAGAAAAGTCTACTTTACGCAAGACGTGAAATCGATAGGACGAGTGCCAATTTGAAAACACGGTGATATACTATCTAGTAGCAAGTTAAACATTTACATGTTCTATACAAATCGACTACAAGATGGGACTATTCCATTAGCTATGTAGGTTCAACTTTTATTAGCATGCAACAAGTTTTTTCAAATCAAACAAGCACGTGGAATCATTTTATTAAGTGTGAAGGCAAGGCAAAGACAAGTTCATCGAAGTCATCCACCTGAACAAAGACTTGCCCAACCAAACGGGACTTCGAGCAAGTCGCTGCATAGCCAAGATCAAACGTCGTTGCGTCCTTTGATCCATCATGTTGAACTGAGCGGAGGGGGATTCTCATGTTAGAGATTTGAAGTTTTAGTCCGCATTATCTTAGGCCGATGCATGGCATCCTTTGATTCATCATGTTGAACTGAGCAGAGCGAGACACTACATCTAGTGATTCCCATGTTAGAGATTTGAAGTTTTAGTTAGATTTATCTTAGGCCGATGCGTGTTGTGTCTCAAGGCTTGCTTCTGATGGATTAGACCATCTATGTACCAACCAATACCATTCAAGAAACTAATAAGATTTGACTAAATATCCTGGCTATTATAGAAATACTTGTAGTCACAACTTATTCTGAAAAACAAGATCTGCACTGACAACTGATATAAACATATATGCAGTGAGGCTGAAATGTTTTATGACAACCATCATTTGTGAATGAACAATTTAGTCCAAATTCACCACCTTTGTGTAAACACTATTCTAAAAATCAGTCTAGGCAGCTGCCTAGGCGCTAGGCGGCAGGTGCCCGCCTAGGCCCTATGACGACACATGTTTTGGGGTTTTATGGACATTTTTGGGTTTTTTTTTATTTTTTTAGTAACCGTCTAGAACTAGACGGGTTCTAGACGGCCGCCTAGACGAGCTAGAAGCTAGGCATCCAGTGCCCGCCCGACTAGCACCTTTTACAACCTTGGACACAAATCAAGATGCCCAAGGATTTGATCAGGTATGAAAATTTATGCAACACTCCTAAAGAATATGTTCAACTATAAACGGTTATTTCAAATGAAAGCTTCTTGCTTATTAGTAGCCGGTATTCAAAGACATTAACATACAAAGATCTAATGACCTTCAAGTTCAACTAGGAAGAGAAGTCAATGTTAGTGGTAAAATAACGCCGCACTTCATTCCAAAATAAATATCAGCCTTGATGTCCAAGATCATCAAACTAAGGACACAGTAATAGTTCAATTCAAGCTTTTTATACCTCTCTCTGTCTCTCTCTCTCTTGAGGAAAGAAATCAAGCAGGTGCAACTGCGACATCCTCCTCCCCTCCGGTGGAATCCAGTCCGACCATCTTCAGCAACTCCAACCACCCCCAGCGAAATCATCCCCGAACTTGTGCCTCAGCCCGGTAACCACCCTTTTTGCCGCCCTCCCCTTCTTCTTCTTCACCAGCCCCTGCACCAGCATCCGCACCGTCCCGAGATCCGGAACCCTCTTCCTCTTCATGCTGTCCTCCATAACCTCGATCGCACGGTCCAACTTCCCCTTCTTGCACAACACTGTTATGTAGCTCCTGAACGTCGCGTAGCTCGGTTCGCAGCCTTTCTCCTCCATTTCATCATACACCTTCTTCGCGAGATCCATCTTCCCGTTCCTACAGTAACATTCGATCAGGTAGTTGAACGTGATGGTGTCGGGCTTGAGCCCCTTCTCCTCCATCTCGGCGATCAAGCTCAAGACTTCGTCGGGCTTCCCAGTGAGCGCCTTGTGCATGATCCTGACGTTGTAGGCCGGGGCGTCGGGCGAGAGACCCTTCTGGAGCATCTCGTTCCATATGTCCCCGGCCTTGGCGGGCTTGTCCTCCTTGTAGAAGGAGTCCATGATGGTGGTGTAGGTGATGACGTTGGGCTGGATGTTCTTGGTCTCCATGTCCTTGAGGATTTGTAGGGACTGGTGGCCCTTCCGTGAGCGGCAGAGGGACTTGATGAGGATGGAGTAGGAGAAGCCGTCAGGGGCGATGGAGTGGGCGGCGGTGAGCTGGGAGAAGAGGTCGGGGACTCGGAGGAAGAGCTTGGGGTGGTGGTTGCAGGAGGAGAGGAGGGAGTTGAGGGAGGAGGGGGAGGGGGAGGAGGAGAGGGAGGCGAGGGCTTGTTCGAGCATGCCGGCGGAGACGTAGTTGGTGATGGCGGACTCCACGGGGAGGGAGCTAGCGGATGGCCGACTCGATGGCGGAGAAGTCTCCGGCGCGGGCCAGGCGGCGGATGGCCGGGTCGAAGGCGTGGCCGGCGGTGTCGGTGGCGGCGGCGGTGGAGAGGTAGCGGATGAGAGGCGGAGGAGGAGGAGAGGAAGGCCATTTTGTTGGGGAGTGTGAATGAGAATGAGGAGGCTGGGTTTAGGGTTCTAAGCTGTATTTTTATTTGGGACTATGGGCTTCTTTTTCTAAGCCCAAAACCTATGCTTTTTTTCCTCATAGTTTAAAAAAAAGGGTGCGGCTATCCGCACCCCATCAAAAAATCCTATCTACCCTTCCCTTAAAAAAAATTAAATTCATATTCTACCCTCCCCTTAAAAAAATTGAATTCCTATTCTGCCTCCCCTTTAAAAAAATTAAATTCCTATTCCTATTAAAAAAAAAAGGGTGCGGCTATCCGCACCCCACCAAAGTAAGTTTGGTTCACGAAATTGGAGCATTGGAAAAGGAAACTGATTCCTTTTATTTGTGTGGATGCTAAAGAAAATAAGGAAAAA